>JBBIGC010044475.1:0-11650 GCA_037576955.1 Lepidarchus adonis | reverse complement strand
TAATAATAATAATAATAATAATAATAATAATAATAATAATAATAATAATAATAATAATAATAATAAATAAATAAATAGATAAATGTGTTTGCTCTGTTACAATCCATAAATAATATTGTATAACTTTTTATAATGGATATAAATTCAAGTTCAAATAATAACAACAATAGCAATATTAATAGTAGTAATAATTTGTAATAATAATAATAATGAATAAATGTGTTTGCTCTGTAACAACCTATAAACAATATTGTATTTTACCTCTATTACTTTAACTTTTTTTTATTCTTATATGAGAGTGAGAGAGAGAGAGAGAGAAAGAGAGAGAGAGAGGGGGTCTAAGTACCAAGAGCCTTGTTGGCTATTCTCCTTTCGCACATTTCAAACCGGCCCCTTCTTTAGCAGAGAAGCGATTCTGGTTTGCAAAACCTGAGCCGAAATTCCCTCTGCCACTGACCACAACATGCTCTTGAATGCCTGTGGTTTCACAGCAAACTGAAGCCTGTAGCCCTTGTTAAACATTGCTAGGGCCCAAGGATGGACTGCACATGCGTGCCAGACTTTTGTCTGAGCTGCGAGCATGTCTTGGATGAGGTGTGTGCTCATCAGTGGCCTGGTGTTGCTCCCCTGTGACTGTTCGATGGAATTTGACATTTTCTGTGCTTTCGGAAAGATGCGTAGGTGGAGTGTTATTAAATTCCAAATGTGAGAATAACCAATGTGCGCTTGGGAACTGTGTAATGGGGGAAATAAGTTGTTGATCTCCCAGTGCTAGTCACTCACAATAACAAATTTCAGTTTTGGCAGTTTTTTTGGTTAATCTAAGTCAGCAACACAGAAATCTAAAGTCCATATTTAAGATTTATAAATTTAAGAAAAGTTTTTTTGTTCTTCAAAAATGTATCTGCATTGCCTTCAGAAATGTGTTCAACCTGAGAAAGCACATCTTAATTCCAGTTAACATTATATGCTGAGCTGACTGTGTCTGTGGTACTTGCTCTTTTTATGCTGTGGTTGGTCATTATTCACCTCTGCAGGATAAACATCCCTCTTTTTACAGGAGTACTGTCACTTTACAAATCCCAATGTGAATATGAACAACATACCTACAGATGACCCTCCATCATATAGTGAATGTGTTGGAAATACTACATGGTCCACTTAGTAAGGTGGAAGGAAAAAACAATCTGGAGAAGAATCGGATGATCGGAAGAATCGGATGATCGGACTGATAATGGACACTTTTTTACAGTCTGTGTTCTACTAAATTACTTATTTCTTCCCATATCTCAAACTCAAGTGTTCATGATAAATTAACCAATAGAAATAGTAAAAAATGAAAAGATGATTTCATTAAAGATAAGAAAACATTTCTTTTTTCCATAAAGCTTTCAGTTTTGCAGTAGCTGACAGGTTATGTTTTGAATTTACAGGTGTTTTCTCCTGCAGTGAAATACAGAACTCATACAGAGAATGCCTCCAAATATTAATTTTAATAAAAGTGTAAAATCGGGTCCTATCATTTTATGCTTGTACATGTGTATTGTATATATCCTGTCTGACTGATACTGTTTGTATATTGTGTATGATTGTACATTTTAAGAATGGGAAAAGACCTAAACTTTTACTTATTTTGAAGCTTTTTTTTTAACCATTTTAATGATATAATGTAGTCATCTTTTATTATTATATGGTAAGTATATAGCTAATGAAAGTAATTTAACATTCAATTAAATGAGAAAAACAAACATAAGCCAAAGTATTATATTTAGAAACATAGTACAGGGGCTCCTCGAATTACGTCGGGGTTCAGTTCCTCAAAATGCAATTTAACACAAATTTCGATGTAAGTGGAAACATGCATAAATGAGTAACACACATTTAGCTAACAATGGCTTCAACATACTCAGTGGATGAAACCAAATACCACCACAGCAGTAAACACATTGAAGAGGTGACTTGTGGCAAGAAGAATCACACTGACGGTGCCTTAGCACAGTGCACTATTAACCCCATCTCACCCACCAATCCGCATGAACTCTTATTCAACACTAATGGTGAATAAAACAAACATTACAGCAATAACAGCAATAAACAGGGAATAAGCACATCACAGCACAGCCCCACGCATGCACACACTCACATACACTGTTGCTCAGCACGTGGGATTCCTGTGTTACCGTTAAGAATTTAGTAGGCATTCAACTGCATTCTACTACCGTATATGACCGTAAATATGCACATAAGAAAAGAGCCAGCTACATAACATCTAATCGTCATATGTCATGTGCAGCGGAACTTTATAGTCAGTATACTCTACAGTTTCAGTACTTTCAAGGGCTGAAAATGCTTTCAAATATATATCAATAAGCAGTTTTAGTTGTTAGATTTTCTTCTTTGTTTTTAAAGGCATATTTTTTGAGGCAAGTCTGATGAGCAATATGCTTTGATTTATATTAATGTGTTAACAAAACAAATCAATCATGCAAACTGTCCATTTTCCCATTTGTATAATAAACCAAAACATAGTGTGATGATTTTCTGGCTTGGGTAATCGTCAAGGGAAATAATGAAGACAGACACCAAGGATTTTATGCTTGAATTGGGCAGGGGCCCATTGGTTTAATAATCTCTTAAAAGAACTTTAAACCCAGTGCGCCCCCAACTGGCATAGCACACAGAGTATTCAGGCATCAGAACTCACCAAAGCCAGTACACAGCACGTAGATCACAACGATGGTGAGTCCAGCCGTCCACCCCAAAACCCACATAAAACACCCAAATATCCCAAAACACACACACACAACAAATTCCCACTTAATAAACACAACAAACCCAAAACAGGGACAAAACAGTCCCAGAACACACAAAAACTTTACCCAGGGGGTTGTGCGGCACCAACGCACACCCCCTCAAGCCTCAGCTTCTCTACACATCCCCCACCTCAGTCATGGATGTCCCCAGCCATGGAGTCCAGCACATAGTCAGTGACGTGCTGAGGCTGGCGCTGTTTCCTACGGGACCTTATTAAGGCTCACACTGAAGCTGGAGGGGGAGAATGAGGGGCCACATCTGAGAGCCACTCCAGGATGGTGCAGGGTTGCACACCCACACTCGCTCTCCCACCGCCAAGTTCCGCCCACAGGCACTCGCATCATACGTGCGCTGCTGTTTGGAGCCCATGCACTACCCAGACTTTAGTCCTAGTTTACCGTGCACTTCCAGTTATAGGGGGGTGGGGGTCCAAACACCAAGTTTCCCTTCTGAACACCAAGTTTTCCTTCCGAACATCAACGCCGCAGGGGTGGCCTGCGTGAAGTCCTGCATGGCTGACCAATACGCACCAGTGACAAGAGACTGACCCAGTTCTTCTGGTGTTGATTGGTAAGTATTGTAAGCTGAGTGGCCAGGGTCCGGTTAAAGCATTCGACCCACCTGTCACTTTGGGGGTGCAGAGGAGTGGTGCGGGTCTTCTGCACCCCCAGCCGAGCACAGTCCTACCCAAACACTTCAGCTTCGAAGTTACGCCCCTAATCGCTATGCAGCTCCTCCGAAGCGCTGAAACGATTTGTATAGGGGCAAGGACTTGGGTTCAAAGGCTGTAACAGACAGAGCCCTAAACACTGGGTTCATAGAGGCTTGGTGGAGTGGTAAGTACTTGACTTCTGCAGCAGCAAAAAAGTTTTTGGGGAGGCCAGCTTACCCGAACATGACTCGTGACTTGCCTAATAGGCCAAGAACAGCAGCTCAGAGTGCTGCTTGTGGTCATTCATTTAACCCCTTTCAGCTGCAGCCAACTGTGTTTCAGCCTCTGCAGTGGTTTAATGTAGGGCTGCAACTAACGATTATTTTAATAATCAATTAATCTGTAGATTAGTTTTTCGACTAATCGATGAATCTAATAAAACAACAAAAAACAAGAAAAGCATTCCTTTCTAACCCTTTATTCAAAAACAAATCTTTGGAAAGTGCACAAACATGTTGCTCCTTGAGCTTTTATAATAATATAATTCAATTATACACCACATTTAAACACAGCTTAAGATTAACTTTAACATAAAATTAAAAAGTACACACACACAAATACATTGTCAATAATAACCTATATAGGACAAAGCACAGAATATACACTGCAAAAAATGCTTTTCTAACTTGGTAGTTTTGTCCTGTTTTCAGTCCAAATATATAAAAAAAATCTTAAATCAAGATACATTTACTAGACATGTGAAATAGCATAAAAAATTGTCTTGTTTTCATGGTTTAAAACAAGCAAAATTTTTAAGCATCAATTTGCTCTTACCATTTTTCTTATCTAGTAATCTTGATTTGAGATGTTTTAGATATTTGAAAACAAGACAAAATTACTGAGTAAGAAAGACTTTTTCTTACTTAGCTATACATGACAACAGATTGAAAAATGAACGATTAAAAAAAAAAAAAGGCCAGTGGATAAAAACGGGTAGTTTTGCAATGGAAAGTAACTATAGCAACCCTGCTTTACTACTCGCAGCAGTTATTAATGAGCTAACGCTAACTTGTCATAACGAGTTAAGACCAGCTACAATATTACGTTCCTCACTTCAAAACGGAACAGAAATAAGGTTCTGTAGTATCTTGCCCCTCCAAAATGATCTCAAGCCCCCTAAAAATATAGGGATAATCATACTAAAATTATAAACTATAATTATTATTTAAAATTATATATCCATACATTTTATATATGATATCACTGAGCACATGTAGAACTTAACAAATAAAGGCAGGACATTTTTATTTGTCTAGTTATTATTATTTGATTCAAATTATGAACAGGCTGTTTAAACTGCTATAGGTTGAGCGTGCACTAGGACCCAGGGGGGAGGTACATGCCGCTCTGCATTACAGTTGAACAGAAAGGTGCGAGAGATTGTGAGTAGTTGTCAATAACTGTTCATTGCTTCACTTAATTTATCTTTTATAAGGTGTTTCCCAAAAATTTAATTTACAATTAATGAAGCCTATTTAGGTTGACAAAACATTTCAGCGCTCACTATACACACACTATAAGTGCTTCCTATAACCCTGGGGGCTAATCCCCCCAATCTTTCAATCCAAGTGATGCCCATGCCCTTACTCTCATCATATTTTGCAGTTAACACACTTTTTTTTTCTCGGTTTATTTAGTGTGAAATGCTCCCACACCTTGGATCCCACAGATTTCTCGCTCGTGTGTTCACTCTGCACTCAACTAAAGTTTTTAATTTTTGTAATAATCAAATTTAGTAACGCACGGCAGTGTCTCTATCGGGCCTCTGAATCGCCTTTGTCTGCAAGTGAGAGAGAGGTTTTAGGGAGGCACAATAGCACATTAGGAAGAAAAAAATGTGAATAACACAAAGAAAATAGAAGTAAAGAACACAGTACGAAAAAAAGGCAGGCTCAGGGTAGCTGACTGAGTGGTAGCAAGCTAAGAGGCTGAGCACGAGCGTCTCTGCGAGGGCGCCTCTTAAGCAAGTCATCTGTGGGACAAACGAGCTTGCAATTGCTCACCAGACGTGCGTCAGAGGCGCGGCCTGAATAACTGTTAGCTAGGCTGGAAGAAATGGCCTGGAAAGCCTTTAAAGGGAACCCTGACTACTATGACAATTTTGAGCTAAAATATGTACTGTGCTTTCAATAATACATATAAGGTATTAAAATATGCCAAATGTTATTCTTTTAAGCACATTTTATATAAAACCAATTTACCAGGAGCCCGCCATTGTTGTTTACTTCTCAATGCACTCAATGGGTAGTGACGTCAAATGGTTTCACCGCATCAGGTTTACAGTTAGCATCTCACTGGAAATGGCTTCTGTTCAACCTTTCCAATTTGAACCAGAGCAAATCGAGATAGAGGATGAAAATAGTCAAGCAGTACATAGTTTAGATGAAGATGAAAACAATCCATCAAAAGATGACGCAAGAGTGGGCAAAGACAACTGGTGTCTATGCGGCAACTGCTTACCAATGGCAACGGCGACTGAATGCGATTGTTGTAAAGAGCTCAATTTTATGGCAACAGCCGAACAAAAATGACGCGACAACCACTACACGTCATCGTCCCAGAATGCATTGTGAGCGCAAAAACATTGCCGCTCCCACGGCACCAAAAACAGTTATAAACAACAAAGTTTTAATGAATAACGTAAACATTGTAGTTATTTTCAAGTATATTTTTATGAATCTGATTAATCTGGTAGACAAACTTCCCAAAGCATACAAGACAATGAATTGCAATATGTCACTCAAGATTTATTTCCTTCACTCACACTTGGACTTCTTCCCCACAAATCTTGGTGCTGTCAGTGACAAACACGGTGAAAAGTTTCACCAGGACATTACTACAATGGAGGAACAATACCAAGACAATTGGTATCCATCAATGCTCACTGACTACCATTGGACACTGCAACATAATACACCAAACACTGAATACAAAGGAGAAAAACACTTAGTTCTGTTAAATTTAATAGCTTATGCGAAACGTAAATACTTTAAAACTTAATACTTTATTGCCAGAGGTGCCAAAATAAAAGTAATGTAAGGGGTGAAAATGTCATTAAGAACAAAAGTTTTTAAAAAATGCAAATATATTAAAGAACCATTTTCATGGAATATATGATGACTAGTTGCCTATAAGTATCGTAATGGTGCAAAAAGTCAAACTTCTGTAGCATGTTTTCACTTTCACTTCCTCCTTTGGCCACTCAAAAGTCTTGTCATTGGTATTTTTTTATATATAAGGCAATTCTAGGACTACTACTATCACTTCCCTAATTGTACAAAGAAACTGATACTCACCTCTCTCGCTCACAAGATTATTTATTGCTTTCTGTTCCATATGCCAGAACAGAAATGGGTAAAAGGGCCTTTGTTCACTCTGCACCTTATACATGGAACTCGTTGCAGAAACATTGGAAAATAGAAAAACTGATACCTTTAAGTGGATTTAAAACCAGACTGAAAGTTTTTGAGGGAAATTCCATTACTTTCTCATGTTTTGCCTAGTTTGTCTGTACATTTTATTTTTCTTTTATCTGTCTTTTGTTTTATATCTTAACTGCGAAATTTTAAACTTTTGTAGTATTTGCTGCCTATCTTGGCCAGGACTCCCTTGAAAATGAGGTTTCAAATCTCAATGGGACCTTCCTGGTTAAATAAAAGTAAATTAAAAAAAATAAAATAAATAAATTTAGTACCTGTCATAATCAGCAAAAACTTGCAGTGATTTTTTTCTTCACTGTATGTATATATAAATGTACATTGTACATGAGTGGTACTGTTAACCCAGTATTAAACGCTAAACTGTTGTAAACCATTGGCCGTTATCAACACCATGACTCCAAAGATCAAGAATAAATGAGCAATCTTAAAAACATGGACAGGAAAATTAAACAAAAGAGAAAACCCATGCGCTGGTTAGGGTGAAAGCTGAATTCTATGATAGTTAAAGAAAATGTCTTTACTTTGATGAATGGCTCTCACATTTTGCTGTATTATAGACATGCAAATTTTCATCCTCTAGCTATGAAACACTGGTAGACTGATCATGAGAATACATACACAAATAAGTTACACCTGAATTAATGATGTGGGTCATAAGAAGCAGAGGAAAGTTCAGACTTCTTAATGATCATTTTAAGGCGTAGCGCAATTGAATGGCAGCATGGGTTAGGGTACAGATGGGTTGCCAGATCCTGGAAGCATGTGCACACTGTGCCGTTCCCCACTCCTGTTTGCTTGCAGGCAGAAGCGATTGCTGGTGGCTGAAGCAGCAACCCCTGTCTTTTACACCTCGCCTTATTACAGGACGCCTTAATAATTGTGCTCGGCAAATGAGTGGTTGGCCACCCCTGATTCGCTGTTTTGTTTAACACCTTTTCTTGGCCTAGGGCAGCACACTTCACATCAATACGCAGATGCGCTCGTGTCTTCTTCTGGCTCAGGTGTGCTGTGGCGTGAGCATGTACCTTTGTTTATGTTCCCCCTTGCACTTGGGCCCCTATCATTCTGTCTGGTGCTGGCATGCGGTTAAATTTTTAGAGAAACAAAATACATTAATGTTTAGAACAATTAATGGTTGTGTGCAGGTGCGAGCCATGCAGCACGCATGCAGCGACTTGCTCTGTGACTTGTAAGCATATTTTGTTGTTTCAGTGTGTCATAAGTCATATTCAGTGTGTGGGGCGGAGGATGAGAGCTGAGAGTGGGAAAAGCAGGGGGTCGAAGGCATGGCAATCTTTGTGAATGAAAGCTGGTGCCAACCTGGGCACATTGTAGTTAAAGAACAGGTGTGTTGCCCTGATGTTGAACTGCTGGCAGTTGGGTTATGCCCGTTTTACATGCCGAGGAAGTTCACGCTCACAGTCGGCATCACTGTTTATGTTCCTCCTTTGGCCAACGCGACAGCCGCATGTGAAGTCATCCACACCGTCACCGTAAAGCCGCAGCATAAGCAATTTAATCCGGGATAATTTTTTCTGATTCTGATTCTGAAATGTGATTGAAACTAATACACTAGTTTGCAAAGGTAAATACACAAAGTGGTCAGAAAACAGTGCATCACAATCAGCACACAATAATATGCAGTTAGTTTAATATTATGGCTGATGCTCATGAGTTTTCAGTTTTGCAGTTAGGAGACCAAACACACTGTGGACTTTTGAAACATCCATTGTTTGTTTCTAATTTTTGTTGTAACACTGACTTAACTGTGACAGAATAAAGGGATAGCAGAAGCTAGTAGGTCAGAGAAGCCGAAAGTTGATTTGTCTTCTGAAAGCTTTAATTTGTTGCTAGTTACATAAAAAAAAGTTTTTTATTATTTTTTTAAGCAAGGGTCTTCCTGTAATTAAAAACTTGTACGTGTGTATCAGTCATTGTAGAGTGCAGTCCACAGAGCAGCAATAAACGACCGCAGAGGTCAAAGAACAATACTAAACAAGGTAATAAAAGCTGTAATAAGGAACAGAGATTGTCCGTAAGTACAGCTAGTGACCTTAACCTGTACTGGTGGACAGATGACAGGCAAGTAAAGCTTTGTCTTGTCTTTTAAGAGCCAAGCTGCGTTTTTACAAGCTAAAGAACCAAATGTTGAGTAATGGTAGGTTGGGTAAATAACATGGAGGATGTTTTGAATCTGTTTTGCTGGCATTTTATACTTCTACAGTTGTTATCTATTGCCTACATGTGGCACCTGTCAACAACATTCATAAGATACAAATTGTGTTTGTGATAGTGTTTTTGACATTGTGAGCTGAACAATGACCAAATTACAACAAACAGAACTGGGACTGAGCCAGGGGTGTGGGGTCCCTAACATTAACCCAGGAATATCTCCTCCAAACACACTAAAGAGATTTCTCAAAGTATATGGCCGTAGCTCCTGCCATAGCCACTAATGTCGGGGTTAAACTTTTGGACCAGTGTGTAGCTGGGGGCAACTTTTTTTCACTTGCACTAGTCTATTTCAGTAGAAATGTGTGTGATTCCAGATTAGGCAATGGCACTGCCTCATTTGAAAAAATGGCTAAAGGCCTACCAGACAGTTCATGATTGTGATAGAAACCAACTAGCAACACAGAGGAATAGAGCAAAATGTGCACTGTCCGAGGAGCACTAGAGTAGACTGCACTAAAATTAGATTTTTTACCAAAAATATATTAAAAGGTAAATACTGATATTTCTGTCTAACGTATTTCCCCAATGATAGGCAGCCCCACATTATAAGCAGCCTGTTTCTAAAAGCCACAGAAAATGCTCATTTATGATTTTAAACTTTAAGATAAATAATTAAATTGATTAGATTTGGAACTTATCAAAATCATGCCATAACACAAGAACTACGCTGCAGAATTTAAGCTCTAACACAACATCTGCCATTTCTGAGATGAACTTGTGTCCGACGTCAGTTACTGTACAGCAAAGCAGCACAGTTTGCAATTGACTATGTTTATGGATCGGATTTTGAAGGATTTGATGAAAGGTAAGCTTAATAATGTTTGTGTTTCAGTGTTGCTAATTTTATACTAAAGAATGTACATGTTGACAGATGACTGACATGTAATTTCATGTAGCAAAGGGCTGAAAAAGTTTGAGAGGCTGGATGCAGCAGCGTTGATTAAGTGAGAGAACATCGTAACTGATCTATCTTTACTTTGCTTTTTGAACTGTTCATTGCTGCAGTAAACAGTACATTCAAATTCTCTGGGGGTCCCTAAAATTCACCCAGGAATATCTCCTCCAAACACACTAAAAAGACTTCTCAAAGTATATGGTGGTAGCCCCTGCTGGTTTATAAAATTATTTGGGGATGTCGTCTTTTTGTGCACTGAATTATACTTTTAGGGAATGTGAATTGAATTGTTTCACAATACTATGTACCAAAATTATGAAATACTTAAATTCTTTGTGTTTAGTAATATTTCTAATTGACTGACACAAAGTGGTGAGCCACCACCCATTTTTGCTCGCAGAGACTGAACCTTGTGGATGTTTTTTTTAAATACAATCATGACATACATCACTTGTTTACAAGCCCACTTTCCTAATGTAGAATATTTCAAAATGAAGAAACCTTTCATTCATTTTCTTTACTCCATCTCAGCTTTTTTGAATGTGTTGAAGGTTAAATTCTAAATTTGTTTATATTTTCAAAATAGATTTAAGTAAATTAGTGCTTTTATTGCATTTTACAAAAATAATTAAATAAAATAAAAACTCCGGAAATGGGGTTTGTATGATTACTGTCAGATGAGTTTGTAAATCATTTACTATTTTCTGCATTCCAAAGGTCACAAATAAACTTAAGAGGTGTGAGGAGAACCAAACTGGAGCAGAAACACAGGTCTCTAGGAAGAAGAAAGTTGAATGACAATGCCGGTAAGAAAAGTGCAAACCTTTATTCTTGTTGAAACTGCAGATGTATTACATATTACATCATATTATTCTCTTAATTGACATAGTTACAGACTGTATTATACAGTTGGTAACTTTAATGATGCCTTCATAAAGCTACCAGACAACTACATTTAAATTGACTGACATAACATCAACATTTATGAAGGTTTGTTTAACCTAATCGCCTGCTTTAATTAGTTTTGCCATTTAAAAAGGAATGAAATAGGATGTTTATTGGAATAAATCTTTATAAATGCAATATAGGTTGATGTAAGTTGCCATAAAAGGTGTATGAGGATGTCATATACCCTAATGAGTGCTAGCCTAACAAAAAATGTATAGAGGCCATGTCAAACAGTGCAGAACAGAAGAATGCAGTAGGAGACACTAGCTTAAGGTTTTTGGATTTGGTAAACTTACAATATTTGTATTTAATGCTTAATATCTTTAGATAAGAATGTCAAATTATAGATTGATTAAGATAAGTGTGCCATGAAGTAAATAAAGTTTAATTTGGACAACTGTAGCGTCTGTATGTTATACTGTTTTTTTTCTTTTTACGTTAAATAATTCCAAAAACACTGTAGAGCGCTCCCAAAATGTAATATGTTCATCCTACACTTGATTTTTGTGTGTGAAAAATTTCAAACTGATATTTTGTGGTTTTTTTTTTTTTTTTTTTTTTGTCCTGTTCTGACAGTTAGGCAAGCAGCATTGTAATTCTGTTGCC
>JBBIGC010044464.1:0-11651 GCA_037576955.1 Lepidarchus adonis | reverse complement strand
CGCTGTACCATGGTAGGTGCAGCAGTGGGACCTGGTGGTACAGAGAGATTAAATGTTATAAATGCATGGTCAGATACCTGTAAGGGTGTGAGAGAAGGATTAGAGACGGACATCGACACACAAGTGACACCAAGAGGCTTGGGTCAACTCAACCCCAATTTTTCAGGGCATGTTTATTCACTAGACTTTTATTTTCACAACATTCAGTGCATAAATTAACTCAATGGTGAGGTTTTTTTGCCCCCTGGTGCCTGGGCACCACTCCTTCTGGCTGTCCCCAGCAACCACCTGATAGGGAGAGCCGGTACAATCTCTTCTAGGCTCTCTGTAGGCGTTTCCAATGGCTGGCATCTTCCCTTAGGCTGGGGCATACTGAAACATAGAAAAACATAATAATTAATGGTATGTGCCCAGGCCTTTAAAATGGCTGGATCTGGTGAGCAGTTACATCTTTATCTCCGGTGGCAGTGCTCAAGAGTGACAAAGGAGAGACCTCTGGTCATGGGTCGGCAGCTGGGTCCGGCCCGCGTTCGGCTCAGCTCCCACCTTAACCTCTTCGGACGAGTCTTCTGCCCCATTCCCTGGGTTCGACAGGTCCGGCCCATTCTTTTTCCGCCCCTCTCTTTTCTCAGAGCCTTTATAATCCCGCCCTACTAGCCGTACCTGGCAGGGCTGATTACTCACAGCCAGCTATTCATTACCCGCTTGGCAGCAACGTGCCCCCAGCAATGCTCTCCCCGCTGGCTCCACCGGACCCAGCTGCCGACCCATGACCAGAGGTCTCTCCTTTGTCACTCTTGAGAAGAGCACCGAAAAAGAGTCAACGAGCAGCTTCCAGGCGGAAAAGCACAAAAAGCCAGCAAGCGAGAACCAGTATCCCAAGATGGCAGCGAAAGAGCACAAAGAACCAGGGAACAAGAACCAGTATTCCAAGATGGCGGCGAAAGAGCCCGCAAACAAAGACCAGCATCGAAAATTGGCGTGAAAATCCACTCCCGTGGGTGAACCCGGCCGCACAGCAAAGCAACGGCACGGGGGTCAAGCTTCCATCGCACAAGGACCTCGGGCCTCCAGACACATTTCTCCACCAAGTTCAGCTGGTGGCAGGCATGAGCGGGTGAAGCTCACAAAAACAGCGGTCCGCATGGTGCTCACTTTGAAAGGCGCGACCCTCAATGCATTGGAAGACCTACGCGGGGAGGAGAAGTTCGGCTGGTCAGAGGTCAAAGCGGCACGACTTCGCTGTTTTGGCCAGCCAACATGGACCTGCTGGGCAGATAGCGTCGACCGAACAAGCTGCGGGGGCTTTTGCGAGCAATCTAAGGCAACTGGTGAGGAAAGGCTTTCCCGACTTCCCCACGGCAGTTCAGGAAGAACTGACCCTCCAAACATTTCTCAGGGGACATTGGCCTGAGCATGCACAGCTGGCGGGGCTGCGCACCTAGATTTATGCCTTTTCCATGGCTGAAAAAGCGGAGCATGTGCTTGGAGCTTAACCCAGGCGTCGCAGTTTGGCCTGGTGGGACACGATGCCCAGTACTACCAGACCAACCACAAGGGGGACGATGAGCAGCTGCAGCAGAAACAACCGCTGTTAAATGACGCATTCCCCCATCATGCTGCGTCATGTACCTAGACGATCTACTGGTACATGCGAAAACGTTTGAGTGTTCGAGGCTATCCGGCGAGCAAAACTAAAGCTGCACCCGCGTAAATGCCACCTATTTCAGAGGGAAGTCGCATTTTTGGGGCACATAGTGAGCAAAAAAGGGGTAGCGACTGACCCCGCTAAGGTCATCGCGGGAAAAGATTGGGACAGAGTCTGCAAACCACACCAGTGGCTCAGGTAGTGCAGCGCATCTAGGATGGCACATGAGCTGTGGCAAGAAGGATTGCAGTGTCTGTCAGCACAGTGTCTAGGAGACAGGCCAGTACATCAGGAGATGTGGAGGACCGCTACCTCCGCTTTTGTGCAAGGCGCAAAGTGAGGTGCAAAATGACCTCCAGCGGGCCACAAATGTGCATCTATTATTTAGATAACAGATGAGACTACACGCAAGTTTAAAGTCCTTCCCACTCCGGGGAAAAGGGTTTCTATTAAAACTTAAGTTACTTTCAGCCTGAGGAGACGGCTTTCTCTGAAATAATACATATGGATCAGAATGCTTTAGAGTAGAAACTGTATAGGAATTTATATGGATTATAAAGACATAGTCTTATAAACCTTAACACTATTGATAATTTTCAACTATGTAAAGAACAATGTATTTAATAAAAAGATTACATTCTTTCAGAGCTATGATGTCTTATTTTTGTGAAATATACACAAACATGCTAAAATAACATCAGAACACAAAGTCATGATGCCTTGAAAAAAAGAATTAATGTGTATTACTTTCACGAGCTTGGAGGACCACATCCACACGTCTTGGCAATGTTGATTAAGTCATCTGGAATGGCAGTCTTGTAGGACTCCCAAAGTTTGTTAAGATTCTTTGGTTTAATCTTCCAAGCTTCTTCCTAATCTTACCCCAGAAATGCTCAATAATGTTAATGTCTGGTGACTGGGGTGGTCAGTCCTTCAAAGTGGAGGGTGAAGTATGAGAAGGAGTGCCATCCTGCTGCAAAATTTTCGCTTTCTTGTGGTTTGGAATGTAATGTGCAGCAAGAATGTCTTGATACTTCTGTTAATGGCTGTTAATATTGACATCCACTCTGCAGATCTCTTGAAAACCCCCATACTGGATGTAACACATAACCATGATTTTTCTTCCAGGAAACTTGATTGTTTTCTGGTTGAATCTTGGGTCCATGCGGGTTCTGGGTCCAACAGGTCACCCCTAATTTTGTGCCATTTGGTATGCATTTTAATGTCCTTGTTGCTGGTGCACATTTCCCTACCACATTATTTTCCTTCCACTTAACTTTCTGTGAATATTTATTGGATACAGCAATCTGTGAACAACCAGTTTCTTTAGCAATTACCTTTTGTGGCTTACCCTCTTTGTGGAGGGTGTCAATGACTGTCTTCTGGACATCTGTGAAGTCAGCAGTCTTCCCCATGATGGTGTAGCCTCCTGACCCAGACTGAGACAATTTAAAGGCTCAGGAAACCTTTGCAGGTGTTTTGAGTTCATTAGGGTGTGACACCATGATTTTCCAATATTAAACCTTTTTACAATATTCAAATTTTCTTAGACAGTAAATTTTGGATTTTATTTGGATATTATTATCTGTAAGCCATAATTATTTCACTCTATGTGTAATGAATCTATATATTATATGGATGTCACTTTCTGAAAGGAATGTCAAGAAATATGACACTTTTTCATGATATTCTAATTTTATATATGTCATGGCCAAAATTATCGGCGCTTGAATTTTTCCCTGAAATAGCACCATTTCTCTCTGAAGACTAATGTTATTACAAACATACATCTTTATTTCCTTTTTGTACATTGAATCAACACAAAAAAAGCTGAGAAAAAAGCCATATTTGACATAATTTCATAAAAAAAAACTGGGTCAAACAAAATTATTGGCACATTTTCAATATGCTGCTTCTTTAAACTCACATGTGCCAAGACACAGGTGCTGGCAATGTAGCAATCATATCTGAAGCCAGTTGTAATGGAGAAAAGTTGACTCAACCTTTCTGTTGTGTGTCTGTGTGTGGCGCACTAAGCATAGAGAACAGAAAGAAGAGAGAATTGTCTGAGGTGTTAAAAAACAAATATTGTGGAATATATCAACAATCTAAAAGCCGCAAGTCCATCTGCAGAGATCTTCAAGTACCTTTGTTTACTGTGCACAACATAATGAAGAAGTTTACAACACATGCCCACTGTAGCTAATCTCCCTGGACATGGACAGTGGATTATGGTGGATAAACAGCCCTAATCGACTTCTGAACAAATTCAAGCTGTTCTGCAGACTCGGTGCAACAATGTCAGCTCAGTGTCATGTGAATGAAATTAAATTCTATGACCAGAGATCCAACAGGACACAGAAATATAAAAAAGCCAAGTTTGCCAAAATGCACTCGAGGAAACTAAAATTCTTCTGGGAGAATGTCTTGTGGACAAATGAGACCAAGGTAGAGCACATCATTCTACTTCCAGAAAATGGAATGAGGCCTACAAAGAAAAGAACACAGTACCTACAGTCAAATGTGGTGGAGGTTCAGTAATGTTTTGGGGATGTTTTGTTGCCTCTGATGCTGGGTGCCTGGACTGTGTGCAGAGAATCATGAAATCTGAAGACTACATAAGACCCAGTGTCAGAAAGCTGTGTGTGCGTCAGAGGTTATGGGTGTTCAGGCAGGACCCCAAACACACCTCTAAAAGCCAGAAATGGTTTAATACAATGCACTGGAGAGTTCTGAAGTGGCCAGCAATGAGTCTGGATCTAAATGCAATTAAATACTTATGGAGAGATCTCAAAATTGCTGTTGGAAGAGGACACCCTTTAAATCTGCAACAAGCTGGTTGTAGGAAGTGATTGGTTTCAGTATTTTTTTTCTAAAGAATGTGCAACCACATTACGTTGTAATAATTTTGCCTGGCCCAGTTTAAGTTTTTTGTTAAATTATGTCAAATTTGGCTTTTTTCTCTGCTTTTTATGGTATTCCAATGCACATAAAAGATATAAACATGTGTATACCAAAACATTTGTAACTGCAGTTATTCTCTTTACTGAGAATTAACAAATGAAAATCAGACATTGCTTTTGAAGTGGGGTCAAACAGAATTATATAACAAAACTAACTAATGCAACTGGCTTGGATAAAAATGGCATCACATGAGTCTTCAAGGTTGCAGCCAGTCAGTCTGCCTATTTAAAGGATGAAAAGCAGTCACTGTGCTGTTTGGTACTATGGCGTGTACCACACTGAACATGGACCACAGGCAACGAAGGAGAGAATTATAGTCAAGTATGTTAAAAGTTAAGGTTATAAGACCATCGCAAATTTATGTTCCTGTGGCAACAGTTGCACATATTATTCAGAAGTGAAAGGTCCGTTGGAGTGTAGCCAACCTCCCTGTACGAGGCAGCAAAAGAAAAAAATATGAATCTATGCAAAGTACAATGAAATCTCAAGACTATCAAGTCATTCTGGAGCAAAATGTGCTGCTCAGTGTCAGAAAACTTGGTCTCAGCCACAGGTCCTGCAACAGGATAATGACCCAAAACAATAGCCTTCTGTGAGCCCTGATCGAAATCCTATTGAACATCTGTGGAAGGAGCTGAAACATGCAGTGTGGAGAAGGCACCCTTCAAACCTGAGAGTGGGCCAAAATACCTGTCGACAGGTACTGAAGTCTCATTGGGAGTTACAGGATTTTTTTTGATTGAAGTGATTGCCTCAAAAGGTTAAGAAACAAAATATTAAGTTAGGGTGACCATATTTTTTGTCCAGAGCATTTTCATTAGTTTTTTGTTTAAAATAATACTACTAGACCATAATTCAAAAGCAACGTCTGATTTTTATTTGTTAATTCTCAGTAAATTGTTATTGTATTGTATTGTTCTTTTTGTCACTTTCAAGTTATTGTCATGCTTGCAGTCTTGAGAGGAAGCAAGTTGCGAGGATTAGTGCCAAACAGGATTTATTGAAGACTGTGACAAAGCATACACGACAGGAACTCCAACATTCAAACATGGACTGACACAGACTAAACCAAAGAGCTAGACTTTAAAGACAGAACAAACGAACAACAGCTGGGACAGGGCGGAGACATAATTAAGGAGAACAGGAAGGTAACACTAACAGAAACAAACATGGAACAAACAAAAGGTTGCCACCTAGTGGACGAACCTTACAGTTATTTCAGTGACCTTTGTGGGTTTTTCTTTCTGTAATGGTACCAAAAATATTGCCCATGTGTGTATGTAAAAAATTTAATATCCTGAAAAAGCTCAATATCTGGACATGTTTTGGCTTAAGCAGGGGGACCGGTCAAATGCTGTAGGATTTTAATCTATGACAACATACTGTTTTACAAATAGTAACCTTTGTTACTGTGGTCTTAGCTGTCTTCAGGTCATTGACCAGTTCCCCCTGTGTACTTCTGGGATGTGTCCTCCCTGTTCTAAAGATCATTTGTACCCACAATGTGAAATCTTGCATGGGGCCCCAGGTCAAGGGAAATTGTCAGTGATTCCATTTTCTAATAATGCTCCCACAGTGGATCTCACCAAGCTGCTAACCTGTTGTAGATTGGTTCATCCAGTCTTGTGCAGGTGTACAATCTTGTCCCTGGTGTCGTTAGACAGCTCTCTGCTCTTGGCCATGTTGGAGGTTGGAGTCTTACTGTGTGAAGGTGTGGACAGGTGTCTTTTACGAGTTCAAACATGTTCCATTAATACAGGTAATGAGTGGAGTAACAGGTCTGTAAGGGCCAGAATTCTTGCTTGTTTGTAGGTGCTAAATTGTTATTTTTTGCACCATTATACAAATAAATTCTTTAGAAATCATTCAATGTGATTTGCTCTATTTTTTACATTCTGTCCCTCACAGTTGAAATGTATGATGAACATTACAGATTCTCTCATCTTTTTAAGTGGGACAACTTGCAGAATCAATTTCTGACAAATACTTTTTTGCCTCACTGTATATTTACAAAGAAAATATCTATGGATGTGGTGAGAGAGAGGAAGATGCAGAGGACAAGGGAAAACAGGAACAGAGGATCCACTGTGGCCACCCCTAACGGGAGCTACCAAAAGAAAAAGACCTATATAGCCAACACATGGTTAATGTTGGCTGAAAGTAAATTAAGTAAATTGTCCTCTGTGCACCATGAGCTTCTCCTTTATTTCGGCCTTATTATTCTGTTGCTATGGCATCCTCCTAGGAGAGAGCTCTTGGTTTCCAAAAACTTTCCTGCTCTTTTTGGACGCATCGATTAATCTACTCAGGGCCCCTTCCTTCCTGTGCCTGGTGCTGGAACATAGCCCTGCCATTTACATTTACTGCCCAGTATGCGGACCAGCTTTACGGCTCTAAATATGTGCACAATGAGAAAGAGCTCTACATCAAACTAGTAATCAAACATGGAATTAGGATGAAAAACAATGTTAGCTCTTAACAGCTGTATGAGCTAATTCTGGTAACAAAAACTCATCAACTCATGGTAGCAAGAGCATGTATTGAATGTTCTGGGTCCTGGTCCAGTTCAAATTTCTCTTTTGTGTTTCCATGAGAAAAAGAGTTCTCATATTGTTTACTCTATAAAGTGGTATGAATTTCAGTAGACACATAAGAATTTCAGTAGACACATAAGTCACAAACTATATACCTAATTTCAGATATATTCACTTCTGGGAACTAGCCAAACAAAAAATCTAAATAATTGTATTCTCAATTTTTTTTTATTTGTGTCCATATTTACATGAAAGCATAATGCTTTTTCATGATATGAATTGCCTGATCCACCACATCCCAAACGTGCACTATTGGATTGAGATCTGGTGACTATGGAGGTCACTGGAGTACAGTAAACTCAGTCATGTTGAAGAAACCAATTTGACAAGACGAACTTTACATGGTACATTATCCTGCTTAAAGTAGCCATCACAAGATGGGTACACTGCGTTCATAGAGGGATGGACATGGGCAGTAACAATTCTCAGGTAGGCTATGGTGTTTAAATTATGCTCAATTGATACTTAGGTACAAATTGATACATAACCACCAGCAGTCTGAACTTTTGAAACAAGGCATCCATTGTTTATGCTAAATTCTGACTCTACCATTTGAATGTTGCAGCTGAAATCAAGACTCATCAGACCAGGCAAAATTTTTCCAATCATGTATTGTCCAATTTTGGTGATCCTGTGCAAATTGTATTAGCTATATGTGTGCTATGTTGCGCTTCAATGTTGTGGGATGTGGCTTGTTTCATGAGAAGCAATGCATTGTGGACTATGTAGTGTCTGGTGCAGGTGGGTAATACAGGCAGAAAAGAAGTGGAAAGAGTTGCTTTCAGGGAGTAGCGGCGAGAAGCAGTTGGAAGCACATATACTGTAGTAGAATGCAGTTGAACGCTACTAAATGCTTTATGATAATGTAGTTAGAGAGACTAGTGTTAGCTACATGAGGAATGGAACCCCGACATAACTAAAGGACCCTCTGTAATACTATTGAGGTGGTGTCATTTTCTAGGCAGTCCATCATAATTTCAGCAAGATTAGCATACTCCCAAACTATGAAAAATATCTAAATGTTAAGGTAATGTAGCAGAGTGCTCTGTCCCAACTTTTCTGAAAAAAAAGATATCTTCATGTTTTAAAATAAAACAAAATGTAACAGTAACAGTAACAGAGATGATTAATAGAAGTAGTATCAATTTAAAGGTTTGTTGACAGAGTTTCTGTACTATGATGAGGCCTAAACCCTGACTGTAATATTTTGTGAATGTTGTACCTATGTAAACATTAACATAACTGCTGTGCAACAGCCTTTACAGTGTCATGCTTAGATGTGATTATTGGAAATCACAGCCTTATAGGTGAGATTTACAACCCCACTTATAGTTTTCTCTTGACCCAGTTTTTTACCATAAGTTCATCAGAAACAGCCTACCACTTTAACATGCAATGACTGATTCATTTTATACAAAATGTGTTAGAAATGTGATGTAACAATTCTTCAGCTTTAACATACTACATATATACACTGCTCAAAAAATAAAAAGAACACATAAATAAGACATGCTAGATATGAATTAAGTAAATATTCTTATTAAATACTTTGTTCTTTACATAGTTGAATGTTCTGACAATAAAAACACACAAAAATTAGCAATGGAAATCAAATGTATCAAGCCATGGAGGTCTGGATTTGGAGTTACACTCAAAATTAAAGAGGAAAAATACACCACAGGCTGATCCAACTTTCATGTAACAATTTAAAATTAGGCTCAGTAGTGTGTGTGGCCTCCACGTGCCTGTATGACCTCCCTTCAACACCTCGACATGCTCCTGATGAGGTGACAGATGGTCTCCTGAGGAATCCCAGGAGGAGTCCCAGACCTGGACTAAAGCATCCTCCAACTCCTGGACAGTCTGTGGTGCAACATGGCGTTGGTTGATGGAGTGAGACATGATGTCCCAGATGTGCTCAATTGGATTCAGGTCTGGGTAATAGAAAGCACAATGAAGCACATGCATCGCTTGTGAATAAAGCACATGCATCGCTTTTGAATAAAGCACGTGCGTCGATTTTGAATAAAGCACATGCGTCGCTTGAGAATAAAGCATGTGTGTTGGTCATGACTCGTAATTAAAGCATGCACGTCGCTTGTGAATAAAGCATGCGTGTTGCTCGTGACTTGTGAATAAAGTACGTGCCTCCCTTGTGAATAAAGCATGCACATGGCTTGTGAATAAAGCACACACATCCCTTGTGAATAAAGTACAAGCATGACTTGTGAATAAAGTACGTGCCTCTCTTGTGAATAAAGCACACGCATGGCTTGTGAATAAAACAAACGCGTCACTCGTGAATAAATCGCACGCGTCAATCGTGAATAAAGCATGAGTGTTGCTCGTGACACATGAATAAAGCATGCTTGTGAATAAAGCACACGCATCACTCATGAATAAAGCATGAGTGTTGCTCGTGACACGTGAATAAAGCAAGCTTGTGTATAAAGCACACGCGTCGGTCGTGAATAAAGCAAATGCGTCGCTCATGAATAAAGCACACGCGTCACTCGTGAATAAAGTCAACGTGTCACTCGTGAATAAAGCGTACGCGTCACTCGTGAATAAAGTAAACGCGTCGCCTTGTGAATAAAGCGAACGCGTCCCTTGTGAATAAAGTATGTGCACCCCTTGTGCACCCCTCTGTACGCAGACTCATCATTGTTGTTGATGAGCTCCACCACAGTTGTGTCGTCTGCAAACTTTATGATGTGGTTAGCGCTGTGCAGGGCAGTGCAATCATGTGTCAGGAATGTTTATAATACATAATGCATATAATATAATACTTGTAGCTCGGCTTCCATGAAGGAACTTGCTTATGTGCTTTTAATTATCATATCAAGCTCATAATTACATGCACAAATGATCTGATACACAATAACTGTTGTTATTCTAGACATGAACAGAACCAGGTCACAGCGCAAGAACAAATGCCAAACTAATGATCTTTAACAGACCCCCAGGGACTTACTCAGAATTCTAAAATGAATTTGCAGATTTTATCTCAAATTTAGTTGTTTCATTAGATAAAGCTCTTAATGATCTCAATGATCCTCTCAGAGCAGTATCCATCCTATATTCAGTAAATAATCTGAACCTTAATCTGAACCTCATAGAACCCACATCGAATCACAGTGGTGGTCACATCCTTGATCTAAATCTAACTTTCGGTTTAAATATAGAAAATGTAGTTATAGTTCCACAGTATGAGGTGATCTCAGGCCATTATCTTATTTCATTTAAACTGCATCTTATTAAAACACATGCACCACAATATCGCATCAAGCAGACATTCATGCTACTGCTCAGACTTTTATCAATAATCTTTCAGAGCCTTCAACCTTAAATTTGGTTACCATCAGACCCCTCAGAACTGGATTGAGTATCTGAATGCTTATAATCAATACTGTCTTGTATCTTAGATAATGCAGCTCCTCTGAAAAGAAAAATTAGTCAGAGAAAAAAACGTGTCCCCAAGTATAACAACCACACATGCACACTGTAACATCCTGTATGAAAACTAGAATGTACATTGGGGCAAAAAAATATTTGGAAGCCACTGATTCTGCAAGTCACTGATTCTGCACTTAAAAAGATGAGAATGTCTGTAATGTTCATCATAGGTTCACTTCAACTGTGAGAGATAGAATGTAAAAAAAATCCAGGAAATCACACTGTATGATTTTTAGAAGTGAAGTGAAGTAAAAGTGACTTTCTGTCATTGTGAACACACAGTCACCACAATGAAATGTGTCTCTGCATTTAACCCATCACACGTGCACATGTGGAGCAGCTATCAACAGCGCCGGGCAGCAGTGAAGTGGGGACGGTACTTTGCTCAAGGTTCCTCAGTGGTGCCCGGGCTGGGACTTGAGCCTGTGACTTTCTGATTCCAGGGGCAAAGTCCTAAACACTAGGCCACCACTGCCCAAGAATTTATTTATATTATGGTGCAGAAAACAAATATATGTTCAATAAAAATACTTGTGTTGGGGGAAGGGACCTCCCCTCACCCCCAAAACATAGATTGCCAGTAACATTTTTGATTGGTAGATAGCAGTAGCATGAGCTAGCAGCTAAAGCCAAGTTAGCCAAAGCAGCAGCTTTGATTGACAATAGCAAGCTACTTGGAAGGGACTTTTTAGTCTAAACAATCTATTTGTTGACATTTCAATGACAAAGGCAAGCATCTGTTCGAGTGATATCAAGAGAGGATGTACAGCCCAAATATGGAAATGACCAGATGGGTTCTTTGGGAGATGACTTCATCAGTTTGACTGACAGGCAGCTAACATGCATAGAAAACGTGACACACTGTCACTAGTCTAAATATTGTAGAGGTAGGGAAGAGGTATTGTAGATAAGGAAGGGAGGTGGTGAGTATGCGCAGGTGAGTATGTTGTGAAATCCCGCGAGAACTGTGCGTTATCCAACATGGCAGC
>JBBIGC010044453.1:0-11651 GCA_037576955.1 Lepidarchus adonis | reverse complement strand
AAGTTTGTAGGTAAGTTAGTAGGTAAGTTTGTAGGTAAGTGTGTAGGTAGGTTTGTAGGTAAGTTAGTAGGTAAGTTAGTAGGTAAGTGTGTAGGTAGATTTGTAGGTAAATTTGTAGGTAGGTTTGTTGGTACGTTTGTAAGTTTTCCTGGCTGTGTGCTTCGGGTAGTTGTCATGTTGGAAGACCCAGCCATGACCAAATCTGTTTTGCTGACTGGTGTTGCCTGCCCAAACTGTTGCACCTCCTCCCCCAAAGCAAACCCCGGGACCATGCTGACCTCAGCGTATTGCTCACCTCACATTCTCCAGCAACACTGACCTGTCACTCATCAGTGAACAGGATGGTACCACTACTGCATTGTCCAGGTCACATGGTCTTGTGCCCACTGCAAACTTTCATGGCGGTGTCTTGTCTTGGTGTCAGTGGAGTCACCTGCAACGGTCGTCTGCATTCAAGCCAAAGCGGTGGAGTCATTGCGAATGGAAACCCTAGTACCCTTGCACCCAGTTTCTTTTGCAAGGCAGTGGTCATTTTTGGAGGTGTGTTTGGGATTACTATCATGTTGGAATATTGCCCTGTGGCCCAGTTTCTGAAGGGAGGGGATCATGCTCTGCTACAGTTTGTCACAGTACATGTTGGCTTTCATGGTTCCCTCAATGAACTGTAGCTCCCCAGTGCTGGCAGCCCCAAACCATGACACTCCCACCACCATGCTTTACTGTAAACAAGACACGTGTCTTTGTACTCCCCACACACACTTGACACCATCTGAACCATTTGTTTGCAGGTTTTCTTGTGCATAGTCTTTAGAAGAGGCTTCCTTCTGGGAAAACAGCCCTGCAGATCAATTTGATGCAGTGTGCGGCATATGGTCTGAGCAGTGACGGGCTGACCACCCACCCCTACAACCTCTGCAGCAATGCTGGCAGCATCCATACGTCTGTTTTCAAAAGGCGACCTCTGGATTTAATGCTGAGCATGTACACTCAACTTCTTTGGTCGCCATGGCGAGGTCAGTTCTGAATGGAACCTGTCCTGGTCTTGGACACTGTGCTGCAGTTCAGTTTTAAGCAGTTGGCAGTCATCTTACAGCCTAGGCCATCTTTATTTAGAGCAACAACTCTTTTTTTCAGATCCTCAAGAGAGTTCTTTGGCACGAGGTGCTATGTTGAACTTCCAGTGACCAGTATGAGAGAGTGGGAGAGCAATAACACTGAGGGGAATTGGCTATTTGTCAATCGACACAGCTGCCCTGGTAATAGCAGCACCCCCTACTTGTGGGGTGATGATGGTCTTCCTAAAAGTGTTTAGAATGCACTCTAAAATGTTCTTTACAGTGTATCTCAGGTTCAGGAATGAATGCACATGGCCAGGTTCTCCTGGACTTTCAAAATACATTATCAGCTTTATTCTTACAGAAAATGTGGGAAAACCATTAACACTGACGAAGTACTTTTACCACTGAAAGAATTCTGTTGGTACAATGGTGTATTCAGTTTGATAGACCAACAGATGCAGCATGAGAAGAATAACAGCCTCTGGAAACAGAGAACAATAAAAAAAACATTGCAAAGCTTTTTGTGATGCAGTTCAAGTTTAATTACACAACTGAAAAAAAACCCATATGGCAGTTTTTAATAATTTACGTTGCTCCACCATCATATCTCGTGTGATTATTAAAATTTTGTAAGATAAGAATGCATTACTGCCCAATCCTGACATGGCATTTACTTAAATGCTTTGTTACATTTTCTTTAAGAGCTCCTTCTCCTAGTATTGTATTGCACTTCAGTGAACAAAGCAATTCAATTACATTATACTAATACTAAATATTTCAACACATTCATTCAGTAAGTCTCTACACACACACACACACACACACAGAGATCAGTATGCCTCTTCATTTGCACCATAGCCTCAGACAATGCAAGTAAACAAAATACACTGATGCAGAATAGCAGCAAATGATTCAGTTTAAAATATTTTTGGAATAACAACACAAAAAAACCCTGTGGAACTTTAAGAATGGGTTCAGTGATTGAAAACGTGCAGAGATGAAGCAATCAGAGAAAGCATGTTCTTCTGCCAGAAGAATAAGAGCACAATACTGGAGAAACCGGGGCGTGCTCTTTTCTGCCCGTGACCTGGCCTCTCTAACGGCTATTTCTCAGACACTGGAAGTCCACTCCGAGGCAATAATGTCCTCCATGCCGACTTCAGACACGTGTAAAATCAGCAAGTGTGACAGAGGTAAGGAGGCGAGAGGAATACCAATCCGCTCTTTCATGCTCTGCCTCTGCATAAAGCCCACGTTCCTCATCCCCCCATCATTACAGCCCATTTCGACATAAAGATTTTGTGCGCATATCATTTTAAACATTAGAAACAACAACCAAAAATGTTTAAAAGCCATCAAAAAGCATACAGTTGTGCTCAGAAGTTTACATACCCTGACAGATTTTATGATTTCTTAACCATTTGTCAGAGAATATGAATGATAAAACAAAACTTTTCTTTCACTCATGGTTAGTGTTTGACTGAAGCCATTTATTATCAAACTGTGTTTACTCTTTTAATATCATAATCACCTGGGCCTGATAACATGCACACAACTTTATTAAAGGTGTAACCATCTTCACCTGTGATCTGTTTGTAATTAGTGGATGAGTATAAAAGGTCAGTGAGTTTCTGGACTTCATCTTTCATCCAGTACTGCACTGATGTTTTTTTTAAGTCATGGAGAAAGAAAAGAATTGTCAAAGGATCTGTGGGAAAAGGTAGTTGAACTCTGAAAAATAGGATATAAGAAAAAATATCAAAGGAATTGAGAGCCAATCAGCAGTGTTCAAACTCTAATTAAGAAGTGGAAAATTAGAGGACAGATAGACCAACTAAAATTTCAGTCACAACTGCCAGGAAAATTGCTCGGGATGCAAAGGAAACTCATAAATAACTTCAGGAGAAATACAGGACTCTCTGAAATAATGTGGTGTGGCTGTTTCCAGATGTACAATAAGGAGGCACTTGATGAATGATGGGCTGCATGGTCGAGTTGCCAGAAGAAAGACATTACTACACAAATGCCATCAAAGAGTGATGAGATTAAAATTAAACTTTTTGGCCACAACCATAAATGCTACATTTGGAGAAGAGTCCCCAAGGCCTATGATGAAAGGTAAACCATTCCTACTGTGAAACATGGTGGTGGTTCACTGGTGTTTTGAGGATGTGTGAGCTACAAAGGCACAGGAAATTTGGTCAGAATTGATGGCAAGATGAATGCAGTAGGTTATCAAAAAATACTGGAGGAAAATTTACACTCGGAAGCTGCACATGTGACGTATTTGGACATTCCAACATCACAATGATCCAAAACACAAGACCAAGTTGAAATGTCATTGGCTACAGCAAAATAAAGTGAATGTTCTGGAGTGGCCATCTCAGTCTCCTGACCTCAATATCATTGAGACACTCGGGGGAGAACCTCAAACATGCAATTCATGCAAGAATTTACAGCAACTTAAGTCTTTTTGCAGCAAGAATGAGCAGCTTTACCATCAGAGAAGATAAAGAGCCTCATCCACATCTACTATAAAAGACTTCAAGCTGTCGTTGATGTTAAAGGTAACAATACACTGCTAAGAACTGGGGTATGTAAACTTTTGATCAGGGTCATTTGGGTAGTTTATACTGTGAATATTATTTAAAAGAGTAAACACAGTTGACTGATAAATGGCTTCAGCCAAACACTAACCATGAGTGAAAGAGAAGTTTTTGTGTTATTATTCATATTCTCTGAAAAATGGTTAAAAAATCATAAATTCTGTCAGGGTATGTAAACTTATGAGCACAACTGTACATACAGTACTGTGCAAAAGTCTCAGGCACCTGACAAAATGATAGAAACAGAACATTAAATGTTAGTATGATTGTAAATAACTAACACAGTAAACACTGACTTTGTGTGAATGTGTTGGATTCACTGTTTCCAGATCTTTCCTCATGAAGTCCAGTGTTACTGTTAGTCTCCATCAAATCTCTGGTTCTGCCTCAATCAGTTCTTCCTTCCATTAAACCAGGTTCTGCTGGAGCTTCACATCCATGCAAACGCTGGAGACCTGGAGAGGAGATCTGGAACCAAACCTGTTCTTCTAACCATCTCACAACATCTCAATGACTTTTACACATCGTTACACAGATCAAACTCTAGATCCTTTAACTGCTTCACTGTTTCTTTTACTCTAATGTTCACTTGTGTTCTCACTGCAATAAGACCAGCAATGCTGAGATCAATGGCTTTAAACCATGTTTGTAGGGACCTAAGACATTTGCACGGTTCTGTAGTTCTTGGAAACGCTTTTATTTTCAGAACAGTGGAGAAAGATTTACTGTATAGAGTGAGTTCCACAGTGTATAACTTTTACAATGAAATTACACAAAAAAGAGGATTAACCCTTTAACATCTTTAAATAAACATTGCTTAATGGTGAGATCCCTATAATATGCTATGTATTTTTCTTTTTAAAAGTGTCCCTCAGCTTTAGGACCTTAGCTGAGTGTTTAAAGTAGGGTTTACTTTTCCTGGGGCCAAAATGACCCAAAATATAATTAATGTTTTTACCCTTCATATCAGAATAAGCTTTCTTTTCAAATATAAAAATAACAAAAATCAGCACTTAGAAACAGTATAAGGCCTTAAAACACAAATTTTATGGTGAATTTTTACTCTAAACTACTATAAACCTGGGTAACTGTTTTAATAATCATTTTCTAAAAGTTTCAGTTGCTAGAGTTAAATCGATCTCACGTACAGCGCTGTGAAACAGTATTTGCCCCCATACCTGATATATATATAAAATATTTATTCATGAAGGTTTAAGGTCATGCCAAAGTATCTCAATTAAATTTAAGACCGGATGTTGACAGGTCCACTCCAAAGCGATTTCATTTTTTTTAGTCATTCAATGGTTTACTGCTGATGTGTTTTAGATCATTGTCCTGCTGCACAACCCATGTGCTTCAGGGCACAAACTGATGTCTGGACATTCTTCTTCAGAATTATTTGGTAGACAGCAGAAGTCACGGTTCCATCAATTATAGCCAGTCATCCAGGTCCGTCCATCCACCCATTATCCAAACCGCTTAACCCATTTCTGGTCTCTTGGGAAGCTGGAGCCGAACCCAGCAGACTACAGGCCGAGGCAGAGTACAGCCCACCCATCGCAGGGCGTCATCCAGGTCCTAACCCGGCAAATAAGCCCCTGGCCATCACACTACCACCACCATGCTTAACTGTTGGTATGATGATACTTTTTCACAGCACTGTATAAGAGATGTTGGTCCATTTGAATACATCAGGTTAAAAATGTCAGTGGTTTTCCAAAGGAAATTAAAAACAAAGAGTGGAACTGAAAATATGTAAGACTGGATGTTAGCAACGTTTTGTCTTTTGCAGATCTTCCTTCATCCACTAAAGTTTGAATTTTGAAGTATATACACAAACTAAAACAATCCTCCTATTCCAGGTCAACATTTTCAACCCTGTTCTTTTCCAACAGGCCTGCGCATGATGCCACATACAGTGTAACCAACGTGATATGGATAAACAGAACAGTTCACACAAAATGGCTGCTACTCATTCGGGGTCCAAGCACTTACTGTAGAGCTACATAACTACATAACTTTTATTTTGGTTATTTGACTTTATTGCTTAGTTAATTATACTTTTTACATTTTTTGTCCGTCTTTTGAATATCCATGTCTATGCACTATAAACATGATGGTCATTTAAGATCTATTATATAAATATAATAAATCTATTACAATATTTAAGATTTTCAGCTGTACATAGTGCTGCAAATTTAATATCATCCTTTCCGTTTTCTCATTCCACATTAAACAGTGCAGCAGTTCAACAGAATGTTGAACCGTAAGATGGAATGGAAAATAATGTTCAATTGCAAATCTTTGGTAGCTACGGTGCTTGAGTTAGTGTCATTTTCTATTGTTTGTGTTAACCTAAAAACAATCATAAATAAAAATTTACCTCTAAAATTGTAAGAAAGAGTGTTGGAGAATAAAAATAACAGTTTTGTATTAAAAGTTTTTTCAGTTTTCACCAATGGCTGTATGAAGCAGAATTGAGGGTCAGACAGTTAAAATGATAAAGATTGATTATTGATTCATTGCTATATCAGAAATGATAATTACCGGACATGTTTATATAATTTTACATCATTTTGTAAAGATATTCACAACAGCAAGTCAATTAATTTAATATTAGGATTCTATCCATAAACCCCTACTGGGACATAATGGAGAATTAGGTATGGGAATTCAGTTATTATTAATAATAATAATAATAATAATAATAATAATAATAATAATAATAATAATAATAATGTGCCCATAACGGTTTTTCTTTTTCCTCGAAAACAAACAAGTGTTTTATGTTCTGGCCCAGAATGTACCATAAAACTCAATCAAAATTTGAACATTATTCTGCCAAAAAAAATTCTGAACCTCAATAAATATTAAAAAACAGACATTATAAATAATACCAAAAAAGTGGTAGTGTTTCTGAATTACCTTGAGGAAGCTGAGGGGTAGATTCTCATGCAAGTGGATATTTCGCTGTATCTGTTCATCCAATTAAGTTGAAAAATATTTGAAAATATTTAATAACTGAGGGTGTATTGCCATAATAAGCCAATGGGTTGTGATGCCGTTTTCTGTACAGCCATGACTTTTTCAGTTTGGTGAGTAGATGTTTCCTATTTAGAAGCATGCATGCAGTATTCACAGGCAAAGTTACTGTGAATATTCCGTTTCTCAGGAATTATTTTGTGTACAGCGATGTTTATTCATATATTTGACTATTTCTTGCTGCTGTTTTTGTGTATTGACTGTAAACAGGGCAGAGACACTGAGATCAGACTGAATACATTTATATTAGTGACAGTCACTTTCACAAGTGTATATGTTTATATTATTTTACATTGAAATATAAATTTTTACTGCCTGTGTCAAAAAAATGTGCTGTAATTTTTATCGCATAAGGAGACAGACGAGTGTGGCTTACACAGACCACAACTGTAGATGTAGAGTTCAAGTTTCACATCGTGATGAGCTATTTTATTACAGATTTTTCAGCTGCTTTACTTACAGGAGAGTCAGGTTCACACTGCTGACTTACTGAATTCCAAACTGAGAAATAATGGACATAAATCTTTCAAAAACTGACTGAAATGTTTTATATTAAATTCACACAGATTTATAGCCTTTTAAAAAAGAAATAAGCTAATGTGATTAATTGGGGTTTTTTTTCACAACAGAATGTGCTTGGCTAGTTCTGAAGGTGTCGATCTTTATTCTAAAATAAAATAAAAAACGAATATCCATTGCTTTATAAAAATGTTCTCATTTTTATTGTATTTAATTATTTGTTGGCTTGATTTTAAGCCTCTGATTTGTAAATGAGTATGCAAATATTTCGGGCCGCTCCCAATTTATGTATCACAATAAAACAACCTGCAAGGACGATAGGCGGCGCTATAATGGAGGAACAGGTTCCTTCCGCTGTTCGCCAGGTGGGGAATTTTGTGTGAACTGTTCTTTTAACAGAACAGATTGTCATGTTTTGTTGCGCGCACACTGTGATTTTTTTGTCTTCAGCTTGGTGTTATTGCCCCATTCTTGGTCATTGAAGCTTCTTTGTTTGCAAAAGTTTACACAGGCCAAGCACCTCCCAAAAACTGCAACTCCTCCAACAGCTTCAGGGGAGGATCCGGTTCTGCAGCCATACACACAACTGAGCTGCGTTCCTAATATTGAGTGTGTGAATGTTTCAGGTTCTCAGAGATGACAGTGTCTTTCCAGTGTGCTGACTCATACTGAGAGAGAGAGAGAGAGAGAGAGAGAGAGAGATAGAGACACAGAGAGAGACAGAAACAATGAACGAGAACGTGAGAGAGCCACCTCCCCAATGGAAGGAGAGGTCTCAGTACTGGTAGTGTGTGCATTGGTGTGGGAGGTATCACCAGCGTGCCACCTGGCTGGCATAGTCCTCGGTGGTGGTGGGCAGCTCACTCTCCTCCTGCTGCTGTTCGTTCTGGAGGACCTTCTGCTCGTGAAGCCGGCGCCGCTCCTTGCGCCGCTTCAGCCTCTCCTCCCAGCGTTCGCGCTGCCGCTCGAACTGGACGCGCTGCAGGAACAGGTCCTTGGCGAACTCGTACAGCTGCATGTCCAGGAAGTTGAGGCGCTCTATGCGGTGCCGCACGTCTTCCCGCAGTTCCACGTTGGCGGCGCGCGTGCTGTTCAGCTGTGTGAAGGCAGAGATGAAGCGTAGGTGGAAGGTGCGCTCGAACAGGTACTGCGTCTTGCGCTGGAACTCGGTGAGGCCGTAGAAGGCCATGTTCTTCAGGTTGCTCATGGCGCTGGCCAGGAGGATGGGGTTTCGTTCACTTTCGTTCATGGACGACAGGTTGTAGCAGCCCACCAGGCTCAGGTCTGCGAGCATGCGAACCTGCCGGTTGCTGGCGAGGTTGGAAGGGCAGTCCATGAACTCCCGCAGCGTCACGCCCGACCAGTCGTCGCCACTGTAGCAGGCAGGCAGCTCGGCTTGCGTTGGTGATCGGCCGTCGCACATGTGCAGGGACGTCTTCCAGGTGGCACCGCGCTGCACGTGCTTCCACTCGCTCAGGTAGCGCGACACTGGGTCCCTCAGCATGGTGATGTAGTAGTAGTTCCTGCAAACGTGAATGCACAGTCATTAAGGGAGCATTTACACCTGCATCCTTAAGGCCACGGGTGTCAAACTCTGGTCCTGGACGGCTGGTAGTTCCCCCTCCTCAAACACACTCACTATACCTGGCAATGAACCTGTGAGTCTGAGCAGGGAAGTCGCTAACTGTGCTGGACACAGGCCCTCCAGGACTGGAGATTGACACCCCTGCTTTTTGACCATTTTAACCAAAGCATAGTGTGTTGGTTCAGATTGTTTGTGTAGATCAGACCCAGGTCCACACTAAAATCATCCCGAGCCTCCTGAAGGAAGGTGGTTCCGATTGTGAGAAAGCAAACTAAACCAAAACTCTCCAACAGTTATGAACCATGACGCACAACTCAACCTCAGAATTTAACCAGACGATATGACCGTCTCTCTGTTCTAAGTGTAGACTGTGTTGAAGTGCATGGACACATCTGATGGATCCTTGGAAATATTTTCAGCTGATGAACGCCACAGTTCAGGAGGATTATAACGAGTCCTCCTCAGTAATCCTGAGATCTGCCAGTGACTCCGGTGCATCAACACATTTTCCAACCTCATTTATATATCACTTGTCTAAAGTGATTAATGCAAATGATGTAATACACAACGGCCAGAGATTAACGCACATAATTTCACTCTCTCTCTCTCTCTCTCTCTCTCTCTCTCTCTCGTTACCCCTGAGATGCCAGGGCTCTCCTCACATCCTGCTGTCCGGAAAATCCTGGTGCGCTACAGTGTACAATTCCCATATACACAGCCCTAGGGTTCACTGACTACTTCAAAAGCCATCGTGCTCCATCTGTTCCCCAGAAACTCCTGCCCCTCTTTTCTCCCATGACTGAATCGCACATCATTGGGCCTCCTGCTCACATGTCCCAGACTTACTTTAACTACCATGGACCAGCTCCCTGAACTAGATGCTTCATATGCATATGCCACCTCTAGAACCCAACACTGCTTTCATTTATTTTGGTCGTTATTGTTCCACTTATGAGCTTTGGTTCCTCCAATTTAGGGGGTTTTCCTCACCTCAGTTGCCACTGGCTTGCTCATCAGGGGGTTGGACCCAGAATCTGCAAAGCTGCTGTGTGACAAGGTCAGGTGTAAAAAGCGCCCTAGATATAAAATTGGCTTGACTTGACATAATGCTTGACTTAATGCAGCTCTAGAACCAAAAACCATCACAAAGACCAACAAAAAAGACCCATTGTGAAGACAAACGACAAAGACCCATGACAAAAACCAACAACAAAGACCCATGACAAAGACCAATGACAAAGACCCATGGACAAAGACCAACGACAAAGACCCATGGACAAAGACCAACGACAAAGACCCATGGACAAAGACCAACGACAAAGACCCATGACAAAGACCAACAACAAAGACCCATGACAAAGACCAACAACAAAGACCAACAACAAAGACCCATGACAAAGACCAACAACAAAGACCCATGGGCAAACCCCAATGACAAAGACCCATGACAAAGACCAACGACAAAGACCCATGGACAAAGACCAACGACAAAGACCCATGACAAAGACCAACGACAAAGACCCATGGTCGAAGACCAAAGACAAAGGCTAATGGTGAAGACCAATGAAAAAGAGCCATGACAAAGTCCAACGACAAAAGCTAATGACAAAAAAAATTAAGATGACCAATAACAAAGACCAATAATGTAGGCATTATTGGTCTTTGAAGAGCAATGACAACGCCCAATGACGTCTGTACTTTTTTGGAAATAATGCTGTGTAAAAATGGATCAAACTTGTCACTTCAGTGAACCATAGCAAACAAACGACGGCTCTTATAACGCCCTGAGATGCTGGCATATGGAAACATTCTGAACTCCTGACTTGTAGCAAAAAGAATGATCAATATCACTTAGTGGTGTTGGACTTGTAGCCACAAGCAAATCTTATTCTCTTCCACTTAACATTCCCTGACAGCAGGCTGAACTCTTTTCATAACTGTGATCAGACTGTTCATCCATCAGCTGTCTGCAAATACTCAGTCCAGAGAAACCGTAATCCACAAGCACTTTCAGGAGGGAGCAGCTGTTAAATGAAACATATTCTTTTTACACACATCACTGCCTCTCCACCAGAGAGAGACTATCTCGGCCCTCGTAAGCCTCAGAACAGCCACTGAACGTTGACAAGAAATGAGAACTTTTCATTTCAATTCAGGCCGTCCTCTGCACTTCACAAAGACAGCAGAGGACTTTCACAGGTTCAATCAAATCACTTCCGAATTTCACGAGCTTGCAATATGGATTGTACTAAATATAAACCACAAATTGTGGGCGTCTGACAAAAGCGAGTAATGTACAAATGATTAATCCTTCATTCTTCTGTGGTGATTTAAGGAAAAACGACATGAAAGTGATGAATGTGTGAAATACAAACTAAAGTCATGTTTTATCCACGTCCTCAATCCCAGAAGTGGCCTGTTTACTCAAATTATTAAGATAAGATGATTAAGACAGTTAATCTGCAACAAAGTCGTTATGTGCGAACCAGACCCCAGGAATGGCAACTGGGACTGGATATCTGGAGAAATAACACATGAAAGCACAAAGAGCAACAGCCAATCAGAGATGGGATACATCTTTCTTCGTATGGTTCATGTCAGTATAGCTGTGGAAATTAAAATTACATGACAGACAAATCTGCAAAACTGAGACTGTGACTACAGCTGTGTAGAGCTCTGACTGTAGAGCTGATATAGAGCTCACCTCCACCTCTCTCTGAGACTGTGACTACAGCTACATTATATAGAGCTGATATAGAGCTCTCCTCCACCTCTCTCTGAGACTGTGACTACAGCTGCGTTATGTAGAGCTGATATAGAGCTCACCTCCACCTCTCTCTG
>JBBIGC010044443.1:0-11651 GCA_037576955.1 Lepidarchus adonis | reverse complement strand
AGTCATTTTTTGTTTTGGCTCTCCTGTAAAGTTGGTGAAATGTCACTTACGCCCTTTTGGCCCTCAGCCCTCGATATCATGTGTTTTACAATATCAAATAAAAAGCTGACAGACTGGCTGTACTTGTCACATATGTCAATGTCTACTAACAGATTTTAAGTTAAGTATCATGTGATTGCGCACACATGCTTTTATAATAATTCTTACAGTTTATTAAACTGAGTTAAAATTTAAATGCAAAAGAATGCTCAAATAAACGGGAACGAAAACAAAAAATCTGATTTATTATTTTCTCCAGAAGTAAAAGCATCAATGCTAAGTCAGAGATCATCGATACTACGTCTTTAAAAATGGAGCCCCAGGGCCCTTGTAGTACAGGATTTTGTTACCCATCCTTCATCAGGACAGGTGTTTCTGAGTCTTTAAACTAAAAACTCTCAATCTAGAGATTTAAGTGGCAATAAAGGATAGAGTGAAAGCTATATGTTTCATCTTCAGTTCTTTGACAGAAAAGAACCAGCTAATTGAACAAAATGGGAGAAAAAACATTAAATTTAAGTATAATAAAAGGTATAGATGAAAACTATGGGTAGACAAAGAAAAGAGGAAAAATATGCTAATAGTAATTACGTTTAAAACGGTCAATAATTAGAGCTGAATCTGAGATATCTCTGATATTTTAGCAGTGATTAGTGCTAGTAGTACATTTCATGATATTTCCTGAATATATCACAGTATCACATGATTTGTAAGTTAGTATTAATAGCACCCTTGAATGCTTCCTGAGTATGGGTGCAGTATGATAGAACAATGTCTTTTTAGACAGCTGTTTTGTTCTCTTAAAGTAATGCCAAATTGAAACACAGTACAGGGGGTCGAACTTTGATGTAAGTGAAACCCTTTACATAAGCGTCTACTGTGTTTTGTCCTGGGGCCATTCCTCTGTACGTCCACCAGAGGGAGACATTCACCCACCTGAGGCTCTGTATTGCATTTTTTGAGCGTTTTATTAAGGTTACTTTCACTTTCATGTTTCACACAAAAGGGGTTTCGGGCTGCGTTGAAACCATGAATTTTTTTAAGTCGAGTACATCGTAAGTCGCCTTCCAGAAAAACATTATCACCTATTGACCACTATTTATAAGAGTGTTAACATAAGAAAATGTACTGACCTTTAAATAATAGTCCCCCAAGAATGCTTCAGACAGTGCTATGCCTTCAAATGCTCCTGATCGCGAATTTATATTGCTTTCATCATAGTGCCACCCTTCCTGGCTCGTGATCATGCCATCTTCTCTTTCACCACCCCATCCATCTGCCCATCTCCCAGACCATCGTCCAGACCATTGTCTAGACCACTGGCCTAGAGCCCCAACAGCTTTCCTTTGGCTGACTGCAACTCCACCATCCAGTTCTGTTGGGATCTGTAACAGTGGGATGTTCTATTGGGACACAATGAGAAAGTTAGGTCACTCAACTGACATATCAAAAGAGTTCTAAACAATATAAACTATCAATATATTTAGCATTGTTTTGACTGATTTTACTTCGTTTTAACTGATTTTTATGTTAAAACTGCCATCAGTGTGATTAAACTGCATCCACTTTGAAACATTAGAAATGATAAAAATTGCTGATAAATGCTGATATCAGAATCATAACAATGTCGGCAGATAATTACTGAACAACTGAACAATATTTCAAACTGATATTGTTTAATAAATGTCGCCGTTTTATTAATTTCAGTGCTTTAAGTTGAAATCCTGTTGAAACAAATGATAATCCAGGTAGATGTTATCTAAGTCTTCTTTTTATAGTTATTTATGTACTGGCATTGGTATTAGCATATATAAACACAAACATAACATATATTGAAGCTGGCCTACAACTCATATAACTGATTACAATAATACTTGTAAAGAATACTAATTTTACAAAATTTGGATGACCCTGGTCAAATGACATTTTACTTGCTCTGGCGTGAAAACAAATCTACTACAGACAATTTATGATCTTTAGACTTGTAATGTACAGTTACTGTTTATTTCCTGATGATTTTTCAAAGAATAAAATTTATTGAAACATTTCTTGTCACATTTCACATTTTATTTGCTCCTAAAAATATAAAATTCAGCAAATTGGTAGAAATTTGAAGGAAAAGTCCATGCTTATGTTTGTCTCCTGTAGAGGATGTGTACACTTATTTTTCCTCAAAATCACTGTACAGAAGTATATGCTAATTTTTTCAGTAAAATTCTCAGGATATTTCCTTATGTAAATAAATAAACTTACAGTATTTGTATAACCATAAATACATATTGACACTTAACAATGCAAAAAATGAAAATTTCCCAAACTATGCAGTAAATACCATTAATATAAAAAGCACTTTCGTGCTGGCTAATATGAGGCTTCCATACTGCAAATACCACGTTAATGAGGACTTCTCAGTATTGGTGCACATAATGTGAACATACGCCACACTTTATACTAGTTTTGAACAAATGCACTACCTCATTCATATTCTTTTATTACTGGAAAATGATGTATTATTTACTTTACATAGTAGTCAAACTGTGGTTATGTAATTGCTATAGTAATTTGTCTAAAATTTGCTAAAGATATATTTAATATTAATTTGGATATGTATTTCTTGGCAGAGAAAGAGTACAACACTATATATTTTATCTTGTACCTTGTATCTTTTAAATAATTCCCAATCAGACAGTAGAGAAATGTAGGTTTTCTAAATAAAACTGTGTTCAGAGATTAATTCCCCTTTGCACACATTACCTTATCCTCTCCAGGGCCTTCAGTGTGATCGGTCATGAAGTACTGAATCTGGTCAATGGGGAAAGGTTTGAAACTGGAGGCAGCTGCAGCTGCTCCACACACACAGAACAGCAGGAGCAGTGGGATCACTGTAAGTACAGTCGACATTTCTCATTAAGACCACTCCCCCCATCCCACATGAATACATAAGGTTTGTTTTCTCATCAATGGGTTAAATGCTGAAAGAGTTCTGTTTGATTTAAATGTATTTACATAATGGAATATTTAATTGCATAGTAGATTATTCAGCATTTTACATATGTTTAAATATAATCTAAAACACTGTCAGATTTTCCAACAAGTCTTAAAAGTAGATGATAAGACAAAAATATTATTCAAACTTGTTTGAGGGTTAACTGCTCACTTTAGGTGCTTCTTCACTTCACTTTATTCTTCTTCAGCCTTTATTGGTAGAATAACTAGGCTCCATGAATTGCTACGTGACTTTTTCTTGAGATTCAGTTCATAGGGAGATGTCCTGACATTTTCCTTTTGATTTCAACAGTTTAATTCAGAATTAATTGGTCCTTCAGTGATGGCGAGCTGTCCTGGCCCAGGTGCAGTTAAGCCAGAGTTTCTCAATTATTTTCTCTTATTCTCCGCAACTATAAATAGTATAATTTGTCTATAAAATTGTTATTATAAGTACATCTCTGCTTAACATTGTATCCTTATTAGCATTTAAGAAAACTTAAAACAAAGAATAACTTTATTAACATTATTTTTTAGTCTTTAAAGATTTAATGTGCATGTAGTAGTACTGCAACTCTCTAAACTACCACTACTACATTAAAAGTGCATCAATTTTCCTGATATAATTTTTTTTTTTTTAAACTATAAACATTTTTTTGAACGACTTGAACCATTTAAAACCATTTAAAAATAGGTTTTGTAAGTACGGCAAAAAAAGCATGCTCCCCGGGATCACACAATCGCACTATTTGAAAAGGACTGAGTTATGCAGACCTTAACCATGACACTACCACCACCATGTTTTACATAAGGGAAATGGTTCTTATGCTGGAATGCAGTTGTTTTTGTTCTCCAATCCTTGCACTTCTCATTTAAACCAAAATGTTTTATTTTGGTCATCATTTTTATTAGCCATTTGGCTTGTTCATGTCATCTACAACAAACTGTAGCAAACTGTAGAACTGTAGAACATTAAAATGAGCCAATTTGAGAAAGAGTAACTTCTAATATACTTAGAAGTTACCCTTGGTTAACTTCTCCTCCGTTTGTACAAAGTCTATCTGATTTTCTAGACTGGTGAGAATAAATTTTCTCCAAATTATTCCCTCATTTGCTTAATTTTTAAAAATCTGATGATGTTTTAGGTGATATTCATGCAGAAATATAGATTCCACACTTTCACCAGAAATTCTCAGATTTTTTAGTCACAAATGACTAAAATATATAGTCCATATTTTCCACTCTGAGCACTTTTTTGTGGCATTTTGGGCAGAATAGGGTCATTGGGTGTTTTTTTAAAACCTTGTTATGTGTTATGCACATCATGCTTTTGAAAAGTGCTAAAGGGCTAATATTATACAAATAGGACTTTTATTAAAAGTGTATGAATTATCTACAAATAATAGTTCTAATTCATTGTTACATGACCATTTTCCAACCTTTGTACAACCCTTCAGAATAAACAGTCTGGTTTTATTACTGTACCTTTTAGACTAATACATGTAAATAAGCTCTTGATACCTGATTGGCTGCTCTGTACTGTGACTTGTTTATAAGGCAGCCTGGGCTGAAATAGTCCTAATCTTAATGTATATGGGTGTGGCTAAAGTGCTATAGAATACAAAACAGGTGGATATATTAAATACACTGGCTTCTGTGACACAACAGAAGCTGCGAATAACAAAATGAGCTGTTTTTGTAGCTTTTTTATGTATGAACTGAGGGTTTAATGATATATTTTAAAACTTTAATACTACTTAACTAACTTCCTTTAATTTCAGAACAATGCAGTTTCCATGATAATGGGCCCTTTAACGCATTTTCATCCAAAAAAACGGAACAAAACTAGTGACCAGGGGAGTCCTAACATGAGTGTATCTGTAATTTACCACATGTTCAGCCCTGACTAGTGTGTGCAGGTGGAGGTCACTCACAAAACAGAAGCAGCAATCCCAGCAGCATCATGAGAATTCCAGTAGCTCCGAACTTCACATCCGAGCCGCGTCTCTTCGGCATGCACACGCTCGCCTTGTCACACATGCACACAGTCAGGTAAAGAACTTGACCGCTGCAGAACTTTTCCTGCTGGTCCAGCACATCCAGCCCCACGGTGTAGTGACCAGGCCACAGGGTTTCCTTTGTCCGCAAAACAGCCGTTGTTTCTGTCGGTGAAAAAATTGAGTTTGTTAGTCTTGAACTAAGTCTGCTGATGAAAAATTTCAGATTACTGGAAACAAAACAATCATCTAGAAACTCAAATGTAAAAAACAGATGCCTAACCAAGGCACTTTCAGGAAGAAGAACACTGCTTAGCTAAAAATAAGAGTAGCAACCAACATTTTGGGGGCATTTTCATGAAATAAACATTTGATCATACAGATAAACAAAAGGTACTATTAAGTTTTATTTTAGGCCTAATTTTTCTGACCTAAATGGCCCACAAATCTCAGTATTTTTATATTACAGATATTTATCATAATTTTGCATTATTTAGCATATTATGCTTTAAACAAACAAACTAAATGCTGTGTAGCATAAGTGGAAAGATAAACATTAATTGCTGTCAATATGTTGTGGTAATGAGATAAAATAGCAAAATATTATATGTTGTAAACGTTAATGAATTAATTAACTATTTAATGAATAATTATTTGTAAAAAATTACTTTAAAATGGCAATTGACGATGAATACTACCGTTTCAAATTCTAACTGGGACTGGGGCCTGATAGGAGAAAACACATGCAAATATTCTGAGAATGTTCAAAATGATTAGAATATTGCTATATATTAGTAAGTAATATATATTGGTAAATAATAATATATACAAGAAAGCATAAAAAATTTATAGAGCTGTGTTTAGAACAATCTTAGATTAGAATTAGAGGTATTAATATATTTAAAATGCGTAGAAGTCAACAATCAGACAATAAGAGTCTATATTGTAGTTATCTCTGTATTTGTAGATAAATGTAATTGTTTTTGTTGCTGAATTATATATAGATTATGGTAGTATGTCAAAATACATGGATATAGATCTTCTAAGATATTTATGGCTGTGCTGATTTACTCACTGTAATGTACAATTGCACTGAAAATGATAAAAAAAACTATTAAAAGGATAAAAGTAAAAAAAAAAGAAATGGTAAAAATAACAAGTATTTAATTAAGCATCATTATGTTTCTCCTATTTAAATAAATAAATAAATGAATGAATAAATAAATACATAAATAAATACATAAATAAATACGTAAATAAATAAAAAATGAATGAATGAATGAATGAATGAATGAATGAATGAACGAATGAATTTTAGGCTTTTTAGTAACTTCTTTTTCATCTACACTGAACATGCCTTGGTGGATATGTTTAAGTTAAGGTGGAGAGTTGGGTACATTAGATTTTTGAGGCTATTTCTGAAATACAGAATATCAATATTTATCACCATTGATGCGCTCAGTGCTCCATATCTCCTTTGTGCTTTGGGTGACCACTCTGAAGTTGAAAGGCTCTCCATTGGGGAAATCGTCCTCATCTGTAGCAGTGACGTACACAACGCTGCCACCATAGCACATTGTCTGGGCTGTGGTGGTAAGAGTTGGGCAGTGATCATTGAAATCCTCAACCTGAATTGCTATGGTCCCAGTTGCCGTTTTGGATGGGTGATCTGTGGAAAAGGAAACTGTTATAAGTGACATTTTCAAGACAGATGGTTTCTGACATTATATTATTACATGTGGCCTATTGTATACTAGGACTACTGTTGTCACACTATTATTACTTTCTCTGGTTCATTACAAGCATTGATTTTTGTTGAGCTGTCACCAGTGTTAGAGCTAAGTGGCCATAAATGTCAAAACAGTCAAAAAACAAGGAAAAACACTTCTGTGATAATGCTCATTTATGCCTATATGGGACCCAAGTAGATCCATTTCTGGGTTGTTAAGTGTGCAAGACATGTATGTTCTGTTTGTAGCTTGTAATATACATTATATTTAGAGGTCCTAGCATAGAACTGCTGCTGATTTCCATTTTAACAATTGACTGAAACCTGAAACAGCTCGTATTAACAATCAGTGATGTTCTTTGGATGGATCTAGAACTTCCAGAAGGCCTAAAATGACATTTTTTCTCAAAAGATTGGTCCAACCCATTGCAAATCAAAGATTAATTGATTAATGAGTCCATCACAATCTAATTGCATTATAGTTCATCTGAAGTGAAAGGCTTTCAGTTCAGATACTGAAGGCCTAATCAGTGCAAACACTCATTGTTTCTACCTAGATAGTATTACAGAGGAATTAAAACAATCAAACATAAAAATGTGGTTCAATAATTTTCTGTTGTTTCACTCTCCAAAAACAACAAGAATGGCACTACTGATACAATTAAAGATCAATTAAAATCACAGAAATTCATAGGCCTAAAACCCTGAAGAATTCTCACATTAAACACTTTAATAGTCTTAAAATCTGTACCACCAGATATGGACTAGAATGGAATAAAATTTTATTTTCATTGTCATTTAGTAAAAGCACAAGTAAAGGTGCTTGGTTTTCATTTTTAACTCCTTAACTTACCACTAGTGATGCAGAGGATTTTGCCGTAGTATGTTCCATTGACCAAGAACTTAGACTCGCGATCTGGGATTTTGTTGAGTCTGATTTCTGCAGTTTTCTCATCAATGATCAACCAGTTGTCCAAATCTTTTCCCTTCACATACCTACAATGATAAAACAATAACTTTAATATGTAAATTGATTTTTGCTGTAATTTGTATCATTTGTACATATATCGGCTCTGGCAGACTCACCTGACGTTAGTTGCAGTTTTAAGTGTATCACTGTCTATAGCTGTGTAGGTGGCTATGACTTTCTTTAGGTTGATTGTGGTGCTGTCTTCAGACAGTGAGATGACTTTCACAGAGGGTTGAAAGCGAGGACCTTCAGGCTGGTTGACCACCTTAATCTTTATTGGGTAGCTCTTCTGCTCTTTGATCACCACTGAGGAATGGTACGCTGCTTTGTTGGACACTACCACTTGCAGGTTGAGCTCTTTTAGCTCTTCATAGTCCACTTCCTTTTATAAAAAAACAGTCATAAAAAGTCATTTAAAAAAATAATTTTCTTTATATCCAAATGACACAGGCAAAAATATTCTATAATCTATGTTCAACTTCTGTTTAACTAAATATTGGCATAGACTAGAAAACTGTGCAACAAACCAATGTTCTCTATGAGACATTGTATCAGTCAGAATGGCTGAAGAATATGAAGAGAATCTGTTAAACAAGCTACAATATTGTGCAAAAGTCATAAAATGTATATTTAACAGTAGTTTAAAGTGTTTTTAATATTTTATTTTCTGATCACTAATATTAGAACCACTCAACATAACTACTTTTTACACAAAAGTATTTTATTTCTTTTTTATTGCGCTGTTTGTTTGAATTTATTCTAATTATATCGTTTTTGTGGCAAAAGACACTAACTGCTGAGATAAATGGGAACAAACAATTTGTACAACTACCTAAGACTTTTGCACACTACTGCATAACTAATCTATTATCAGTATTAGAAGATATTCGCACTGATGTAAAGGTAGAAATTCAACAGCAGCCATTTTGGAACATTGGGATTGTAAATGAGTGTATCCAACAAAGTATGTGTTCAATTCACAGTCAAAATTAAGTGCATCCAAACATCCAAGTTTAATTATTTTTTATTTTTTTTTGCTGAAACCAGAGGTTCTCAAACCAGTACCCAGTCCACATTTTTCCTCTAGCAAATATGTGGACTATCAGGGAGATCCTGAGGACTGGTTTGAGAACCACTGGTCTGTACTGTGTAAATAGTTCCTCCAGTCACATTTGTCTATTTAGTAATGGTGTAACAATGTATGAATTTAAAAAGATAAAGATAGAGGATCTAATAGAGGATCTATGGATAGAAATTCAAGAAAAACAACCACTCTATGACTATTGAGCTTTTTGGCAAGATTCATTCTTCAAACCACAAACCAGCTGCTTTATAGTGGTTTATTTTCTTTTATTCTGAAGGTACTCCTCTTATCATGAGTGCCTATCTCTGTAATTACCTAAATGCACATATATCTGAACAAAAGAACCACCTGAGACGACCAACTAATCCTGTTAATGTCACAACACGACTGGGGGGAAAATCCAAACTAAAGCTGGATGCCAGAACTGAACAAGTCAAACAGGATCTGGCACACGTACTGATGCGTACAAAAAATAAACAATTTCCATCTTCAGGTCCATTTGGAATCATCATTCACATGATAAAAACCATTAATTATTTAGTTATTAAATAACTGGCAATAAATACAACCAGACAAGGTGCGTTTTTAAATAGAATTATATAGAATAACGTGATAAATAATTAAACAATGATAACTTAAAACTGATTAGTCAATTAATGTAAAATGCATCAATAAATGAACCACATAAAGTAATTTGATTCATCGAAATTAATCATTTTTGTCCACCATTAAATCTAGTATTTAGTTTATTTATAAAAAGGATTCTTAATTATTTTATAATGGCTGAATCAAGTTGAATTGCATCGTGATGACATTTTTGAGGTTTGAATCTTTTACTAGAACATCGTTTTCAGTGAAGTGAAGCTAAGCTAAGAAGCTAAGAAGCTAAGATTGAAGTTTTGGAGGAGAAACAAAAGTAAATGTTACTCTAAAGTGGATTCATTTGAAAAGACCCCGTCTTACCTGTTCAGACTAAACCAACCACGCGAGTCTTTAATCTGTGACTAATATCTGATTCACTCCATCTGAAGCTAGTTAGCTATCAACCACAATTAGCATGGTTAGCATATTTGAGTTCTCACGCACTCAATCAGGCATTCAACAGACATCAGAATCACCATCGAACTTCCTGTGTGCTGTTCTTCTTGGGCATTAAGTGAAGAAACTCAGAAAAGCTCTTCAGCTGGGAGTTCTTCAGTAGTGCAGTGTTCTAGAGCTGAGCTAAGCTGCCTCTCCAAGATTTGCTTTCTACAAAGCCACACCCCCTTCCCCCTGTGTAGAAGATGTGCTCTGTCCAGTCGTTTCCTCGTCGAACAGTAGCATGCACTGAATAATCATAAACTTGCATGAATTATACCACTGCATTACCTTATTGAGAATCAGAATTCCCTCATTAGTTTCTTCATCAGTGGTGATGCTGAAGTAACCGGCCTCGTTCCCCGAAACAATGGTGTACACCACCCGCCAGTTATCCGTGTGGACCTGATCCATGTCAATGGCCGTGATCCGGATCACTTCCACATTCATTGTGTTTTCCTCTACACTGCCCTCATACTGCAAACAGCATACACACACGCAAACACACACACACCACACGTCATCGCAAAGAAGGTTCAGCAATTTAGAGGATATTTGTCGTTTGCTTTGATAATTGTTTTGTATCAGAACTGCATGTGTGTAAAAATGTGGTAGTGATTAAAGGAAGACTTAATGAGACTGAAAATATGAATTATAGTAGCTATTCACTAGTATTTACAAATATATATTCATTTTCCAAAACGCTTACCCATTTTGGGTCATGGGGAAGCTGGAGCCAATCCCAGCTGACTATGGGCACAGGGTACACCCTGGACAAGAGGCCAAATACTCACAGGGCAACACAACCATTTACACCTAAGGGTCATGTAGAGCAGCCAGTCAACCTTAACCACAAGGGTAGTGGGAGGAAACCGGAGAACCCGGAGGAACGGCACCTGTGACCGACAACCCAGGGCGTTCTTGCAGCGCTAACCACTGCACTTTATTTATATGAAAATATGTCGATTATATTCTACTTATAAAGCTTTAAATAAGTGCCAATACACATATTAGGTTTTATTTCTCTCTAATATGTTAAATTAAGGAAATAATTTATAATATTATATATATTTAAAAACTCTAAATGGTAAATGTCAGATGAGTTGATCTAGCTGTGTTTAAACAGGAAGTGTAAACATAATAAAAGTCTTACAGAGCTCTTCTCCAAGGTGGGGACATTGTCGTTGACATCAAGAACGTTGATGGTCACTGTTCCTGTTCCGGTTCTTCCGCCGGGTTTTCCATTCATGTCCGAGCCCTTGATGATCAGCGTGTATGAATCGTGTGCCTGTTCAATGGGAGTCAGCAGTCATCTTAGCATCGGTCCCAGTGTTTCCCAACTCAGTCTTTGGGGAAGCCCAGACCGTCCAGGTTTTTGCTTCCTCCCAGCTCCCAGCACACCTGCAACAGGTATTCGGTGTTCCCGCTTGGCTGAGAGCTGGGAAAAAGCAAAAACATGGACTGTCCAGTGTTCCCAGAGGACTGGGTTGGGAAACGCAACATTTATCCAATATAACGACACTTTAAAAAAAAGGTTCCTCTGTGGGGATTTCCCTGTTCTACTCCATGTTATTCAGTTCGAACTGTACTAATGGATAAACACCATAAAAAGGAATATGGAATGTGGTGGTTTTGGAAAACAGACCCTGTTGTCTAAAGTAGCTGTTCTTTGTTCTAAACCAGTGGTCCTACGAAATACGATCTCAATCCGTAGCATCTAAGTATGTTAGAGACTCAACTTTGCCGGTATTCTGGATGAAAGTCATGGCA
>JBBIGC010044424.1:0-11652 GCA_037576955.1 Lepidarchus adonis | reverse complement strand
CCTTCCTTCCTTCCTTCCTTCCTTCCTTCCTTCCTTCCTTCCTTCCTTCCTTCCTTCCTTCCTTCATTCCTTCCTTCATTGTTCTAGTGTATATGTTCCTTCCTCCACTCTTGGAGACATTCTGTTTGAGCAGCAGTTTTTTTCCTCTGATTCGTCCTCAGCAGGATGTTCCAGCGATTTACCTCCCCCAACTACTGACACCTGCTCATAATTAGACTGTAATTATCATTAGGATCATACTTCCTTGCTTTATGCTTCTGTTTATAAACTTGTTTCATCTTCTTTGTGCAATACTAAACTTCCACCAATTTTAATAGAATCTAAATACACTTGCAACATGTTTAATTGACTTTTCAGCAGTAAATGTTTGCTAAAACAGCTTGAAAATGCTATATTAATGATGTATGCAAACCACTTTTGAAACAGTGGCAAATATTAATAGCTGTAGAAAAGATTGTTTAGACAATTTACCATATATCATTAATCAACCTGCAAAATATTGACAAACATACACCGATCACCCATAACATCAACTCCACCTGCCTAATATTGAGCAGGTACCCGTCATGCTGCTGAAACAGCTCTGACACTGGAGCTGTGTGTTGTCTTACCCCTTTCTATCAGTGTCAGCATTTACATTTTGCCCAACAGGTTCAAGATTCAAGCAGTTTACTTGTCACACACACAATTATAAACCCAAACTCTCCAACAACTGTGTAATGACAACTAGCTAGTGAAAGAAAAACAGAAAGCTATAGATATATACAGTCATGCAAAAAAGTTAGGACACCCAATTAAATATTCAGTTCTTTATTAAGAAATGTGCACATGTCAATGTCTAATCTTGTAAATTGTGATCTCAGAAACAGAAAGTGATTTAATTGCAGGTAAACAACTAACAACTTTTCATTAAACAAAAGATATCAACAAAAATGAATATTCTAACTGAGCGAAACATGCTTTGGCTGAGTGAGACGCTTCTTGTAGCATCTATCATCTCTAGCATCAGTTTGAAAGTTTGCCACACTTCTCAGTGTAGAATTCTGTTACTGTGAGATTTTTGAGGTTTCTTACATGTACAGCCTTTTTCAAGTGACCCCACAGCATCTCAATGGAATTAAGATCAAGGCTTTGGCTTGGACACGGACTCCCGGACTCTGCACTTCTTAGTTTTAAGACTTCAGTCCTTGTTGGATTTACTGGTATGATTTCTGAAGTTCCACTTCAGAAAACTTCATTCTGGCTTTGATGTTTCCCTTAGTGCATGCTTCTGCAATCAGAAAGAGATGAAACCTTTGACCTCTTTTACATCAACAGTTGTAACAGTCTGTTGTATGTCCCATGATGACAATTTAGGATTTTGGAGACTTCTTTCAGCATCTTGTAGTTTGCTCTTGGAGTGAACTTGCTTGGACGGCCAGACCTGGGGATGTTGACAATTATTTTGTAAGTCCTCAACTTGTAAACTGTTTTCCGAACAGTGGAATGGCTGATTGCAAATTCTTTTGACATCTTTTTAAATCCCTTACCAGACTTAAAAGCTGCTACAATATTTTTTCTAATAGACGGGCCATTCTTTTGATCTCACCATGATGTTCACTCCTACCTCAATAGTCTGAACCAAACCAAACTAAAAAAATGTTTAAATAGGACAAACCTCCTTCAAAATGCTGAGCAACGGTATGCTAATCATGTGCACCTCATGTGTGTGATTTAAGCCATTTTAATTGATGATAAAGGTGGGGGTGCCCTAATTTACTTTTTTTTTTTTTTTAATTGTTTAGTTTAATTGTTTCTTACTTGAATCTCACAGTATTTTTACAATTGAGATTAAAAACATGTCCAAGTATGTTACAAAAACACACAGGCTTTATAGGCTGTCCTAAAATTTACAGTATATATACAGTACACAGTCCCGATCAAAAGTTTAAGACCACTTGACAAATGGCAATGCTTGATATGTTTCATGCTTCATACATGTGTTTCCATGAGGTGAGTGGGAACATTTCTCCAAGTGGTGAAAATGCCACACAATATATATACCACAACTGTCTGGAACTATTGTCCATCTTTGTAAACTTCCCTTGCCATCCATCCCCAAACTCAATTGGATTTAGAACACGCAGGATGGTTTAAATGAGTGTTTTTTTTCTCCTGGAAGAAGTCCCTTGTCCTGCAGGCATTATGTACTGTAGCATTGTCCTATTGAAAAACCCAGTTGCTACCACACAGACGAGGGCCCTCAGCCATGAGGGATGCTCTCTGCAACATCTGGACATAACCAATGGCCATTTGATGCCCTTGCACCTCCTGAAGCTTCATTTTTCCAATAAAGGAAAAAGCACCCAGACAATTGTGGCGGCCCTTCCACTGTAACGCATAGAAAACAGTTGGGATCTGCTTGACCTTGCCAGTAACATTGAAAACCATCAGGACTATCAAAGTTTACATTGTTTTCTCATCAGAGAATAAAACTTTCTTCCACCTTTCAATGTGCCATGTTTGCTGCTCTCTCGAAAAAATACAATTTTAACATAAATGTGAGGTATGTTGTAATGTGCCGGCGCGACGAGCCCGCAGATGCGTAACAAAACGTCAGGGCCCAAGTGCAGGGTAACGTAAACAGAGGCACATGCTTGCACAACACCACTCCCGGAAGAAGTCTGTGTTGAAGCCGTATAACGAGTACCAATAGTACTACCCTCTACCGTGCACAGATGGCCAGATGGATCAATGATTTTATAGCACCTGTTTGCTGCTCTGCATGTTACTTCTGGTTCTGGAAGCCCGCAGGTGAGTAGCAATGAGGTTCTAGAGTTCTTTGCTAGGTTTTCAACCTTACTTTGAGATCAGACCAGACAGACCAGCCTTCACTCCCTGCATGCATCAATGAGCCATAGGTGTCCATGACCTTGTCACTGATTCACCAGTTGTCCTTTCTTGGATCACTTTTGGTAGGTAATAACTACTGGAAAGACCTGCTGTTTGCTAGATGCTCTAGCCATCACAATAATGCCCTAGTCAAAACTCTCTCCTCACAGCACAACTTCAAGAATTGACCTTCATTTGCTGCCTAATATATCCCACTGACCTGACTGTTGCCATTGTAATGAAACAAGTAGTCAATGGTATTTATTTCACCTGCCAGTGCTGTTAATGTTAGAGTTATGAGTTTTGCAATTCCTGAACTAAAAAATAATTATTGGAGAAAAAAAGAATTAATGTCAGATACTGATCGATAGATGGGGGTGTACCCTGCCTTGGCCAGTAGTCAGTTGGGTTTGGCTCCAGCTTCCCAGCTTGCCCAAAATGGATTAGTTGGTTTGGATAATGGATGGATATTTATATGAAAGGATCTGACCTGACCTGGATCTAACCTGATTAGCTCTAACAGAATAATATTCTTACATGCTTCAAGCATTGCTGTTACAACCACGAAGAAGATTAAAGTCATTCCGGTGTGAATTCTCTGACTTATACACACAACTCTAAAAAGCACTTCTGAAGAAAAAGTCACTTTCATGGGTTGAAAAACAGGGTGAATCTCCTGATGCTCTCCTAATAGCTGTAATATAATACCGTCCACCTAATGAGTTACTTTAGGGCCAAATAAACAGAAGCGCAAATGGAGCCTGAATGTTTCACAAAAATCAGTGAAATTTTTTTTTTCAGAAATCAGAGTGGCAATGTTTATTCTCCAGCCTGGAGAGCCACTAGTGACATTATACCATAGTTTAGTGTGAACAATTAATTTGATAACATTTAGAAAATCATGCAAGAACCACACTGCAGAATTTAAGCTCCAAGCAACGTCTGCAATATCTGAGAATGATAGCAGTGATGAAAATGTGTCCGACATCAGCAACAGCAAAGCAGCAGTTCACAATCGAGCTGTTTGGTGTATTTTGTATTATGCACTTCATTAACAATGTGAAATAAAAACACATCCTAGGAGCAGCAGAAAGAGCAATGCAATTCATCACACTGCATTCTCCATGGATCTGCCTTTACAGTGAAAAACTAGGCATAATTCTTCTCCAGTGCAATGGCCCAAAAGTCTTAAATCAACAATAGCAATTTGCTGAAGCTAAATAAAACATTTTCTTGTCAAGAAACTCAACTCAAGAGGCCACTACTGATTTATTAGCTGTATGCAGCAGATACATATGGATTTTGAGGGTAGAGGGAGTTTTTTTCAGGGTGCTAATAATATGAAAGTAATATTTTATTTAATAAAACATTTTCTGTGTGCATCTGTGCATCTCCAAAACAGCAGGTCTTGTCGAGTGTTCCATGTATGCATTAGGTAGTACCTACCAAAACTGATCCAAGAAAGGACAACTGGTGAATTGGCAACATGGTCATGGGTACCCAAGGCTCATTGATGCATGTGGGGTTGAAGGCTCTGATCTGATCCCTAAGAGGAGCTGTTGTGTGAACTTTTAATCCTAATTTTGATTGAAAAGAGTCAGAACACACAGGGCACCCTAGTCAGAGCTGTTTCAGCAGCACAAAGGGACCTAACAATATTACGCAGACGGTGTTAATTTAATGGCTGATTGGTGTATTACACTACATTGGTCTGGAATGTTTGCAGTGTTGACTGGTTGGACTTTTGGTTGGGTGACTTCTTACAACTGATTAATTAGATTTATCTTCATTTATGACATGCAGCTCTGACCCTTAGACAATGTTCATGGAGGTCTGTCAAGTACCTGATAATGATTGTAACATGAGCAGCAGTCTAGAGCCAAGAAAACAGGCAAAAAATACTGCCAGAATCTATCAAGCTTATGCCTGGAAAGCACACAGAAACCCACTCACGTTTACACAAAGCTCAGAAGCCCACTGTGCCACCGAGGCTCATTTAAAATTCTCAGATTAATGAGGATTTAGGATTCGAACTCTCTTGAGATTATATTGATTAAAACAGCTACAAGAAGAAAACAAAACAACACACATGGAGCAGCCATTGTGGGCTCACTTGAAGGATTTCTGTAATCTATAGAGTGATTATAATTTCACCAGGGGCTTGTCGGTATATGTGAACGACTCAATCACTGCTATTGACAGCTGTAGAGAGAGAGAGAGGGGGAGAGAGTTACCTTCTCGTTCAGAGGGAGCTGTTCACAAGCCTGGTGCTGAAATTTAAGTTCGATTGGGTCTGGCATCACTGCTGGTTTGTTGTGTTATCATATTTCCCCAACGATATGCCTCCCCAAAATTATAGACCGTCCCATTATATAAGCCACAGAAAATGCTCATTCATGTTTGAAAACTCTAAGATAAGCCACCCAATGTTATTAGCTGCAGTGTTTCTGAATTAAGCAACTTGAAGTAAAAAAGTAAAAGTGAAGTAAAAGTGTTTAAAGTGGCACGCAACTGGAAGCCTTTGCAACTCTATACCAATAGTGACATTATACCATAGTTTAGCATGAACAATTAAATTTATTACATTTAGAACTTACCAAAATCATGCCACTATGCAAGAACCACACTGCAGAATATAAATTCCAAGCAACTTCTGAAATATCTGAGAATGATCCCGGTGACGAAAATTTGTCAGACATCAGCAACAGCAAAGCAGCAGTTCGCAGTCAAGTTGTCTGGCAACAATGATGACGTTTACACATATGATTTTGAAGGATTTGAAGAAAGGTAAGCCTGATAATTTTTGCATTTCAGTGTTCAATTTTATACTGAAGAATTTACACCCTCCAGACATTCAAATGAAATTGTAAAATTCATTCATTTTCCCAGCAAACAATAAACTTTTGTTCCTTTAATTTCAGTTAAATTTAGCTTTTTCATAGCTGGCATTACGGCATATACTAGGAAGTAATGTAATGTAAAATGTAAAATGTAAAAAAGTTTTTGGATGCAGCAGCGCCAATTGAGTGACAGAGCATCGTCATTGATCTATCTTTGCTTTGCGTTGCTTTTTGAACTTTTTATTGCTGCAGTTACAGTTTATTTAAATTCAACTAATCATTTGGAGATGTCTTTCTGTAATAAATTTTACTTTTAGCGAATGTGTTTTCATGTTTTTAGATAGGCCGCCCCATTTAAGCACATCAACCCCAATGTGCAGGTTTGTAAAATTGATATATAAGCAATGGCTTATTGTTGGGAAAATATGGTATTTTTTATGTAATTACATGATGTATGCATGCCATAATTATTTATAAATGTAAAAATTTTTGTAATATGACGCTAATGCTCTACAAATTTAAATTATTTAAATTATTACTAAGGAGGTCATTGTATTTCTGTCATTGTGTACACACTCGATCATACACAAAGTGCACCACAACAAAATGTGACCTCTGCATTTAACCCATCACATGTCGCATATGGGGCAGTGGGCAGCTATCAACAGCACCTGTGGAGCAGTGAAGTGGGATGGTATCTTGGTTAAGGTACCCAGGTGGTGCCTGGTCTGGTAATCTGTAATCTTCTGAGGGCAAAGTCGTAACTACTAGAACACCACTTCCCACTAATGGGAATGTTACTTATTTCACTGAGGCACAGAACCAGGGATTGAACCAGTGACCTTCTGATGGTTGGGTCAAAGCTTAGGCTGCTGCACCACTTGGAAGCAAGATTGATGAACAGAGCTGTAGCAGATTATATATAGACTGCAGTGATGTAAACAGCACAAATCTCACAATATTCTACTGTGTTCCTTAAAGTCTCAGTCGTTCTGAGAGATACAGACACAGTTCATGTTCAACAGAAATGTATTTTCACTGTGTAACCATTGCAATGTTGGATATTTCAGATGCGCAACTTTCCAGTGTATTACTGCTTTCAATGGATGATTAATTGCAAACAACATTACAGCACAGCACAAATGTCTATAAAACTACAGCAGCACATTTACAGTGAGTCCTGTTAATGGGTTTAGTTATACAGAATTGGTTTTAAATTTTCAAGAGCCATATATTTGATAAGACACGTTCATTGCTTTGGTTTCTAACTTTTACATATTTCAGTAATGCTCTTGGGTGAATCACAATGAGCATTTTACACCCCATAAACCTTTCACTTATCTTTCAGGACCTGCTGCGTGGATATAGAGGCACACCATTTGTTACTCTGTGCTTCTACAAGGTATATGAAAAGAGACACTTCTACATCCTGGACCATGACTGACAGCAGCAAATGGTTTGACCATGGTGTGAATCTGAAGAAGTTTGAAATGTTTATGGTCTCCCAATCATAAGAACACCTCAAATATATTAACAGTAGCAGAATCATTCAGCTACTAAACACAGATGCGCGGATGTGCCTTTTTATATTTTTATCTTCTGCAATAAATATTAAAATGGGAGATTCTGTAAACAGCAGATTCAATGAGCATAACTAGTATCAGCAAAACTGAAATAAAACCCAACCCTTACTCTAAACATAATAGAGATATGTGTTTATCTTTGAACAGCTACAATATTATAAAAATAAGAATTAAAATAAAATAATACAAAACTGAATGTCTCATATTTAAAATACTGTCAGTTTCCCTGGCATGTCTGTTTGTTTTTACATGAGAAAAATAAAAAATTCTGAAAAACTTTAATGTCCTGGAGAAAATAGCTTATGCAGAAACTGTACAGTAAGGAACGTGCTAGAGTAGTTAATGTAAGATAAGATAAAATAAATAAGTAGGTAAGATAAAATAACAAGGCATAACTAGACTAAAGTAAGTATTGAATAAATTAATTAATAAAATAAAATAAAATAAGATAAATAGAATAAATAATAAGGCACTAGCAGCAGTGGTATTGCACCTTATGTCCAGGCTGGAAGTGAGTAGTCAGTTATTGCACATTGAGGCTGGTGAGGAAGTGGCAGGCAATATTGTTACATTCTGTGTTGTGAGAGGGAGTTATTGTGCATGTGAGTGACAGTGGGAGGAGTTAAAGAGTCTGATAGAGGGAGTTATTGTGCATGTGAGTGATAGTGGGAGGAGTTAAAGAGTCTGATGGAGAGAGTTAATGTGCATGTAAGTGACAGTGGGAGGAGTTAAAGAGTCTGATGGAGAGAGTTAATGTGCATGTGAGTGACAGTGGGAGGAGTTAAAGAGTCTGATGGAGAGAGTTAATGTGCATGTGAGTGACAGTGGGAGGAGTTAAATAGTCTGATTGAGGGAGTTAATGTGCATGTGAGTGACAGTGGGAGGAGTTAAAAAGTCTGATGGAGAGAGTTATTGTGCATGTGAGATAAAGAATGTGTATGTTCAGTTCATGACTAGAGAAAAGACAAAGGTAGGTGGGGATGTTACCAAAGGTGTGGTTAAATAAAAGCACATCAGGATGGTCAATGGAGTAGGAAAATGGTGAGAGGCAAAGACAACACAGGCTACAATCTGCTTGTTTGGATTTGGTAGAAATCTTCAGGATATTTTCCTACAAAACAAGACAATACACATGACCACAATTCTTCCTTAATATCACACCACAATAACATTTCTCCTCTATGACGGACAGTAGCTGTGACTTTTTCTTCTCTGTAACAGGAACAAAAACCACAATCATGTAAGTCACACAACCAACAGAAGCTACTCTCACCATATAGCCTGTCTCCTCTTTCTCCTCAAGTACTGTCACTCTTGTCAGAACTGAGCCCACAATAAATCTCTTGACCTCACCACACAGCTGATACTGGCTCTTCACTGCTTATGAGTGGCGCACTGGTAAACTGAGTGGATACACATTACTGGACCACCTGTCACTCACACATGCACTCTCAGTGGCCCCGGTTAGCCATGCTGGGAGTCCTTAAAAAAGACCCTCGCTGCAGGAGAGAACTGTTGAGAGAGAAAGAGCACTGTGTTAATGATCTGTGGCAGAAATGAGTGGGCTGTAGAGCATGTTCCCCAAGCTGCAGAACCTCCTTGTCTTATATTTAGAAATATGTAGAAATCTGCCGTTTAAGCCCATTCTTCTCAGTTCTTTTGTATATATATATATAACAAAATTTGTATATACAGCAATCAATCATAATGTCACAAATGTACTATATAAAAATATCTAACTGTAATATTAGGCTCCATATATATTTCCCCAATGATAGACTCATACATTTATTTTGCAAACCTGGTATTGGGTGTGGCTTGTGTAAATAGGGCCGCCAAAACATGAAACACATTCGCTAAAAGTATAATTCAGTACAAAAAGACGACATCCCCAAACGATTAGTTGAATTTAAATGTACTGTTTACTGCAGCAATGGACAGTTTAAAAAGAAACACAAAGCAAAGATCAGATCAGTGACGGTGTTCTCTCACTTAAATAGCTCTGCTGCATTCAACCTCTCTTAAATTTTTCAGCCCTTTGCTACATTACATTACATCCTAGTGTATAATACAAGGTGGGATTTAGCAGAAGTAAAAGACACAAATGTTTATTGTTGACTGGGAAAAGATTTTTAAATTTTCGTTTGAAAGCCTGGAGGGAGGAGGTAGAGTGATGTCAATCATCCGTGTACATGTAAATTCTTCAGTATAAAATTGAAATGCAAAAATTATTCGGTTTACCTTTCTTCGAAACCTTCAAAATCAGATCCGTAAACGTCGTCAGTGCTGCTTTGTTGTCGTTGATGTTGGACACACGTTCATCTCGGATATTGCAGATGATGCGTGGAGCTTAAATTCTACAGCATAGTTCTTGCGTTGTGGCCTGATATTGGTAAATTCCAAATTTGATCAATTTAATTGTTTATGCTCAACTACAGTATACAGTAATGTCACTACCGGTATAGAGCTGCAAAGGTTTCCAGGGGTCAAAGTAGATGCTTCTACTTCAGATCAGTAAATTCAGTAACATTGCGGCTAATAACATTATCTTATTTTAGAGTTTTAAAACATAAAACATTCTGCCGCTTATAGAATTAAGAGGCCCATAATGTGGGGCGGCCTATCGTTGGGGAAATATGGTAAATAAATCCAATCAGCCATAACATTAACACCTTTAATTAATTAACAGCCTTTAATACTGGATACTGGGAACATTCCACAAGACCTGCTGTTTTGAAGATATTCCAGTCATCACTTGTCAAAGTGGCTCAGATTTGTTACTCTCTTGCTTCCAGCACATTGACTTCAAGGACCCTGACTGTTCTAATGAAATAACTAGATAGTCAATGTTATTCATGTCACCTGACAGTGATCTTAACTTAAAGAGTTACAGGGTTGTGGGCACTCTGTGTTCGCTGATGCATTTGGGAAGTAAACGCAAATCCCAGAGAGAAACTCCTGGTGTACAAGAAGCTCTGATAAAAAGGGGACAAAACACACAGTGCACCACAGTCTGTTTCAGCAGCATGAAGGGCACCCACTTAATACTAGGCAGTTGGTGTAAATGTTATGGCTTCTTAGTTTATATAAAATATCTGTGGCCTATTATTAGTTAGTTAGATACTTAGATATGCATTTATATTACATATGTGGTACTGTATACTCAATACCCTGTCCCTATGCTGTATGAAACAGTCTGTGTGTGTGTGTGTGTGTGTGTGCGTGTGTGTGTGTGTGTGTGTGTGTGTGTGCGTGTGTGTGTGTGTGTGTGTGTGTGTAGGTGTGTGTGTGTGTGTTCAGTGCTAATGAGTAAAAGTATCTCTGCAGGAAGCCTCTGATCCCTTGTTCTGGTGCCAGACATTCCATTAGGGAAGCGCTGTGCTCCAAGTTGGCTCCAGCACAAATCCTAACATTATAAAATAACAGCATCGTGTAGCTGCAGGCTCACACGGTCTAACAGTAGCACAGAGACAGAGGGGAAATGCAGGGCACCATGCATCTTTAAGGGAATTCAATGGAAACAGATTTACAAAAGGGAGACGACTACAAGACAAATTTGCTTAAGGAAACTGCACCAAAATTGAACAAAGTGAACTTCTGTATAACACCAGAGACATCTCCGCTTCCCTGTGTACTTCACTGTGCTCACACATTAATAAAACGACAAGCACTTCTCCACACACTTGCTCAAGCTCTACACCCAGATACATTACAATGATGGCACAGGGAGTAAAAGTGTACAGACTATTAGACATTATCACACTCTCTGGCAGCCCCCTCATGACATCTTTTCTTCTCGTCTTCCTGGCGTGCAGCTGTTCAAACCTGATACTCGTGTCAATGAGGCTTTATTTCAGATTCTGCTACAACAGCCCGTCTCAAATGGAGGCTTATAATAGAGCTTAATGGGTCAGTAGCGTGAGCAGTAATATACTAAGCTGCCCCCACTTAACCCTTTAATGCTGAGATAGCAGAACAGCTAAAGCAGTGCCTACTGTTCTGCTGTCAGCACTGTTGCTTAATTTGATGGGTTGTGAAATTATCTTTGATGTATTTTTACTGAAAGAGCAACTGTATGATACTAGTGTCACATGACTTCATGAGATCAGGCTTGGAAAAAGAGAGGGAGGTGGCTATGAGCATTTCTTTATTGTGATTAATACTAAATTACTTTGGCACAATACTTTGAGAAATATTGAAATTCAAATATTTGATACCAATGATATTTTAATCGAAATAAATGTAACAATTCTCTTCAGCAAATTTTAAACAAAAACTCATACAGACAGATAGATAGATAGATAGATAGATAGATAGATAGATAGATAGATAGATAGATAGATAGATAGATAGATAGA
>JBBIGC010044413.1:0-11652 GCA_037576955.1 Lepidarchus adonis | reverse complement strand
ACCTCACCACTGTCACACTGCCCTCATACATGTCCTGTACCACTTTTACATACTCCTACTGCAGACCTCACCACTGTTATACTGCCCTCATACATGTCCTGTACCACTCTTACATACTCCTACTGCAGACCTCACCACTGTTAAACTGTAATTTGCAGTAACAGTAACTGCTGTTCCTAATCTGTCCACTGAGGGTCTCATTGCTTGAGCAAGAGCCACTGACGTAATACAACACTGAGAAAACCTTTCCTTAAGATATAATCCACGTTCACCCTCATTACCCAAAATGTCTTGGTCAAAACAAAGAAAAGTGGACACAGAATATAGAATTTTCCAGGAAAAAATGGACCACAAGGGATATAATATTCGGTGACACTACGAGACTCATCATGGTAGATATAGCAGTTTGCAAGGACAATTGAGAAATGAGAAGAAAAACTGTTAGCAGGCATGAGAAACCAGCAGTCTGTTTTTACTCACAGTACAGAGGGCAGTGATGCAGCAGTGACAGCTAGCTACTGTATTGCTAAGGAAATAGGGTATGAAGCTAGATCCTGTAAAATGCTGCCTCAGACACTTTTTACACTCAAGACTGTACATTAGTTCTGTGAAAATGAAAACTTGCTGTGGTAATATTTCAGGACACAGAACATCCTGTAATGTAATACCAGGCAGCAGCTGCAATACAAACGTCTGGTTTTGTGGAACCCTGTTGCTCATTCACGGTAACTTTTATGCTGAATGTTAAATTTTTGATTAAAAATAAAAATTCAGAGATATGAGGGAAAACATGGATGGTTTTTAGTATAGCGTAGCCAGGTCGATTCAGAAGCTTCCAGGCAATCAAAGGAAAAAAGAATTTAGAATTTGTTATAAGCCGTGCGGGTTCGGCTGTAGTCTGACTTTAGCATAGGGAATAATAATAATAGTAATAAATAGAACTGCAAACAGTTTTAAAGAGTCCAAGCAGCCAGGACAGTCAACACTACACGTTCCAATCTAATGCAGCCTAAAAGAGAAATGTGCACCTTTGGCATAGGATTTAGGCCAGAAAATGTATCGACACATTAAATCCAAATGGTCCAAAATGAAAAATTTGCCTCAGTAATTTTTGTAACCATTGCCACCTAGTGTCCAATTTGTTTCATATTTGGTAATGTGTGTGAAAAAAAAACACAATCCTATAAATCGCAACTCGCTATTCTAATTAGCAGCACATTACAGCAAAAGCTTTTGAGAAACAAAAATCTGTGTGTGTGTGTGTGAGCTCAAGAAAGAGAGGAGGAGAGATAGAGAAATCCAACGTCATCCATGTTTGGTGCGTTACAGCAAAAGCTTTTAAAACATATTTTAAAAAGTGTGTACGCGCATGTATGCGTGCGTGTGTGTGAAATAAATTTGCTTGTGTATGCGTGTCTGAATTGTTTGAAGGAGACAAAGGGTGCACAGCATTGGATGAGCTCTCACACAGACAGACAGACAGACAGGAGGTGGTCAAAGATTCAGAAAAGTCACACATAATATTGACACGTCCATGTTATATCGCCCCCTATAGACAAAATGACAAAATCTTTTACAGGCGTCTAAAGTGTTGAGTATGCATGAAGTATAAAGTGTGGTCATATCTGCATATTGTTCTGAGTAGATATTAGTATTTGAGTAACTGCAGGTCACATCTAAAAAATGATGACAGTTTATGTTAAATTTAAGAATAACAAAAAGCAGAGGAATAATAATAATCAGTAGAAAAACCACAGGGCCCCTGAGCCATCACTACCACCCTAACAATTAGAACAAAACCAATAACACTAAATATGCCTCTTATTATTATTGATTATAATAAAATACAGCTGCAAGAGACAATCAGTTGGTTCATATACATTTGGTTGCAGTAAGACCCAATGCAAAAGAAGGAAGCCTGATCACAGACAACAATACACATGGCAGACGATTTTTATACAGACCTCATTCAGACCAAATACATTTCTTACAAAGAGAGCAGTCAGTTCATTAAAAAACCCAAAACAGGTCTTAGCATTTCAACATTTGTCTTCAGTAATACGCACTTAAATTAAATCGTTTGAATTTTGGTGTAATTTTTGTTATGAATATCACTTGTAAATGTGTATAACTGTTAGAGCTCCATCCAGAGAATGGCTTTCTGGGAAAACTCTGCAAGTTTCAACAGCACTGCTTAATGTGATGCTGCATCTATTACAACAGCACAGCTCAGTAGGAAGAGTACAGTGTTGCACTGACACTCACAACAAAGTAGACGCTAGAGCAGCTAGTGATACGACTCGCAAAAATACACACATAAGCACATTGTATTTACCAGGATAATAACATTTCAGCAGGACAATGATCCCAAACACACAGGCAAGAAAACTCAGTTGGTTTCAGAGAAAGAAAACAAAGCTTATTGAATGGCCCAGCCAATCACCTGACCAGAATCTTATAGAAAATCTATGGAACAAAGTGAAGCTCAGAGTTCATAGAAGGGGTTCACAGAACCTTCAGAATCTGGAGACTGTGGTAGAACGGGCCAGAACCACACCTGGACAACAAGTGACCGGTTTCTCCATACAGGAAGAGACTTGAAGTTCTCATCACCTATAAAGGCTTCTGTATAAAATGTTAAATACATTTCAGTAAGTGTCTTCAATACTTTTTCCCTGCGTCATTCCATTTTACTACACACAACGTATTGTATGGACGTCTATGGTTTGATTTCTTTGCATGTGTGGATGGGTTACCGCCAACATCTGGTCTTCTGGACAATTTCATGTCAATAGCACTTTTAGAAATATATTTATTTGTTCCATACTTTACATATTTTACATGCTGAATATTTTTCCAATAAGTCAATATGGTTTTGCCACCGTTTGCAGCTATATCATCTACCAAATTCCTCTGAACCTTCTTTTCAACAACCTCCTCATCCTTTAAGCATTAGCCGATGTCAGTCTGTCTCTCTTATTCTATCGCTTAAGGCTTTAACATTTTCTGCCATAATCTCTTATCTTTTGCTTCCCCCATGCCTGATCTGCCTGTAACTATTCCAGCCAGGTGATTGGTTCAGCATGATGCTATTGTCATTGAGTTTTCATGTTGTCCCTCAAAACATTAATGTGGAGTTCTGTCAATGTTGTAATCATGTCTTATATTTCCATTAAGAAAAGATTAGTTCATGATCATTCTTTATCGTTTTATTGACCAGTCCTAGGTTCCACCTGGGTGAAGTTCTCATTAAAGGTGATGGTCGTTAAAAGCTGCTGTGAGCTCTGTCTATTTGACATTTGTGCCGAGAGTGATTTCAAGGAACCTGAAGCTGTCAACCCAAAGAGTACAGGAGCCACATCCTGTTTACTAAAGTCCAAGACCAGTTCCTCAGTTTTACTGACCTCGAAAGAGGGGTTGTGTCCCGAGTTTCAATTCCTCCCTGTAGCGGTTTCATCATGGTGTCATCAGCAAACGTTAGTGTTGGTGCTGTGTATACGTTTATATAAAAAAATACAGGATTGGGCTCAGGACAAATCCTTGGGGGTGCCAGTTTTCAAGATCAAAGATGAACAAATCCTGGAGGCTAATGTCTCACAGTTAGTGAAGAAATTGAAGTAGAAAAGAGGCTGGACAGTACAAACAGAAAGTGACAATGCATACATAAAAAAAGAAACGTTTTAGAATGGCCTCAACTTATACATAAACATAATACTGCACACAACTGCACACATAGTGCTGTTACAAACAGTGGACAAAATAATTATTTGACTCATCACTGATTTTGTAAGTTTGTCCACGGACAATGAAATGAACAGTCCGTCATTTTAATGGTAGATTTATTGTAAAAGTAAGAGATACCATATCAAAAAGAAAATGCAGAAAATCACAATATATAAAATATATACATTAATTTGCATTACACGGAGTGAAATAAGTATTTGAGCAAAACAAGACTTAGTACTTGGTGGCAAAACTCTTGTTGGCAGCACAGATGTCAGACATTTCTTGTAGTTAATGACCAAGTTTGTGCACATAGCAAGAAGAAGTTTGGTCCACTCTTTGCAGCTCTAAATCATTAAGGTTTCAAGGTTCTCTGATCTTCCTGTGGTGCCTCTGGGGTTAGGTTGCCTTGGCCCTACTGGTGTGTGACGGCGCTACACCAGGGGCTTGTGGGCAGGACTCAGGGTCTCGCTGCCTTCAGCACAGGATGCCCTGTCGTGCTGGAAGACCCACCTACCACCCATTTTCAGTGTCCAGGCAGAGGGAAGGAGGTTGTCACTCAATATTTGATGGTATGTGGCCCCATCCATCCTCCTGTCAATGTGGTGAAGTTGTCTTATGCCCTTAGCAGAGAAACACTCCCAAAGCATAATGTCTCCACCTCCATACTTGAAATTGTGGATGGTGTTCTTGGAGTCATAGTCAGCATTTCCTCCAAACACGGTGAGTTGAGTCCAAAGACATCGGTTATGTTCTTTCTCCAAAACACTCTCTGAATCATTCAGGTGTTCATTAGAAAACTTCAGACGGGCTACGCGTGTCAAAACATTTTCTGCTCTCGTGAAGAGAATTTCTGCTTTCATGGATGTGACTTGACAGTTTGGGGCAGGAACCAAGGGCGGCATTGGGTCTTTCGTAATTGGCCACTTTTCACCTCGACCACACCTCCACGAACTTCACTGTGCCTCCACTGACAGAAAAGTGCAGTACGCCATGTGTTCAGGAGGTGAGTAGATGCTAATATGAACTAATACCACCAAGTTTATGTCTGAATGATTTGATCTTATATATATATTATATATAATATATATTATATATATGAAACAGGTAAAGCTAAGCTGTGTTCAGTATCTCGGTCCTTAAGTGGCTGATTCTGCTCAGGCTGCTCAGGCCGTTGTTCACAGGTACAAAACTGAGATGCAGTCTCTGATATGATGTTTCTCCACCAGTTAGTTTGGTTCTGTAGCCAGTCTTCCAGTTCCTAAGTTCCCCAAAGCAGAGACAAGCTAATTATGGTTAGAGAATTACTAACCTCTCAATACATATCAAAGTGTCATTCTTACTGATGCCGATTAATGCCTAACGGGCTAAAGTGCTGCTTAACACCCAGTACAGTGAATAAATATGACAGTAGTACTTGGAAAGAACATGGTGTATTACTTGCGATTGTTGCTGTTATTACCACATAGTTCACGTCTTCATTTAGCAAATATCACCTCAGTAATTACAGGCAGTGGGTGCGTTAATTATGTCAAATGTGTTGTAAATGAAGTACAAGGACAGAGCAGCACACAGTGAAGGTCAGATGAGGACACCAGGCTGGACACATGGCAGGAACCACTTGGCACAATTCAGTTCCTGTACCTGCACATGCACCTTCAGGGTCTGATGTTCAACAAAGCATTAGAGAACATGGAATAGACCATGGTGCTGTACGCAAAGAGTTCCTTACTGGTTAATGTTCCCCTCCAAGGTGAACTATATCAACCAATCAGAGCTTTCAGTCTTTTTAGCTTTTTTCTTTTTAATCTATCAGTCATGTTAGCCGTTTGAGTCATGAAATTAAACTAGAATCTTTGGCCACAATCAGCAAAGGCAGTTTAGGACAATGATACTAAACAAATCTGGAAATCCACCATGGACAACTCACGAGACGCAAGCTGAAGGTTTGGAATGATCATCACAGTTCCCTGATTTAAACATTGAAAATTTGTGGGTAGATGTTAAAAGAGCTGTGCATGCAAGACGACCAAAGAACAATACAGAACTAGAACCTTTTGCAGGAAGAATGGGAGCCCAAACTTTCAGTTGGAAAATACAGATTAGTTGAGCAATTCTATTCTTATAATGCATCTGCTGTATACACATGCACACGTCCTGCAGAGAGAAGCCAGCTCAGCGGTTACAGTAGAGTTTGGAGAATCCAGCCAGGGTCTCACTGCAGTCTAAACAAGTTCACTAGTTTATTCATGAATGTGATAGTATTTCCTTTCTAGAAAACTGCTCAGAAAACACAAAAGCAAACTGCCCAGACTAACACAAAAGAGGAAGTTGCGCTGCTATCAAAGAGATGTTTAAGAGGGGGGGGGGGCAGTGTGTGTGTGTGTGTGTGTGTGTGTGGGCGTGTGTGTGTGTGTGGGCGTGTGTGTGTGGGCGTGTGTGTGTGTGGGCGTGTGTGTGTGTGGGCGTGTGTGTTCACAAGGTGCATTCCTCAGGAGAGCACATGCAGCCCCCAAAAATGCCACCCCACACAATTACTGACCCACTGCCAAACCGGTCATGCTGGAGGACGTTACAGGCAGCAGAACGTTCTCCATGTTCTCCAGACTCTGTCACGTCTGTCACATGTGCTCAGTGTGAAGCTGCTTTCATCTGTGAAGAGCACAGGGCACCAGTGGAGAATATGCCAATCCTGGTCTCTGGCAAATACCAAACATCCTGCACAGTGTTGGGCTGTAAGCACAACCTCCACCTGTGGACGTCAGGCCCTCACACCACCCTCACGCCACCCTCACGGAGTCGGTTTCTGACACATGAACATTTGTGGCAGGAGGTCATTCTGCAGGGCTCTGGCAGTGCTCCTACTGTTCCTCCTTGCAGGTGGAGGTGGTGGTCCTCCTCGTCTTCTGATGTACTGGTCTGTCTCCTGGTAGCACCTCCATGCTCTGGACACTACGCTGACAGACACAGCAAACCTTCTTACCACAGTTCGCATTGATGTGCCTCCTGAATGAGCTGCACTACCTGAGACACTTGTGTGGGTTCTAGACTCCGGCTCATGCACCACTAGAGTGAAAGCACCGGCAGCATTCAAAAGTGACCAGAACATCAGCCAGAAAGCAGAGGAACTGAGAAGTGCTCTGTGGTCTCCACCTGCAGAACCTCCTTTATTGGGGATGTGTTGCTAATTGCGTGGGATATTAATGGTCAATCAGTGTTGTTTCCTAAGTGGACAGTTTGATTTTACAGAAGTGTGATTAACTTGGAGTTACATTGTTGTTTAACTGTTCCCTTTATTTGAGCAGTATATTTTGAAAAGCTGCTACTAATAATCAAGTAATAATTAAGTAAATATTAATGTAAATTTATTAATTGTTGTGTAGGCCGAAGAGGAAATTAATCCTATAAAAGTATATTTTAAGATTTAGATTTATTAAAAATGGACATGGCAGGAAACAATACGATGAGAACTGAATTGTGTCAATCACAAACATCATATAATGAAAACAGCTAAAAAAAATATTAAATCCATACATTGCTATAAAAGACAACTGTAAAACAATCTCAAAGTCAAATGTTCTCTAGCAATTTTGTGAGATTACATACCGTACATACCAGGCATCTATTTGTTGTGACTCTGCTTTTATTGGAAACGGACATCGATAAGAGATGGATATACAGTAACTTATCTTGACAGCTGCATCTCTGGGTGCAGAAAGTTTTGCAAAAATTGTTTGTTGAGTCTGGAGAATGGCTGGCAGTTAGGACCAGTATGAACCCATTCTGGTCAAAGTACAACAGGATTTCTGGCACTAACAAAAAATGATGAAGAAACCTACTGCTAAAAAACGGCACATTTTTCATGTTACTGTAGCGGTGTAATGAAATACTTAACTCATGGTTTGATTAATAATACTACGATCTTAGTACATCATTCACATAAATTAAATTTGGAAGAAGAAATATTATAACTATTTAGCTGAGTACTACTGAGTAAAGATTGAGTAAAGATGATTTTTTGAAATGTCAGGCTTGTGGCAAAGAAATACTTGGATTAAACACTGCAGACTTCATATCTCCTACCTGTTTTTCGTGGCTGAGGTGAGAGGAAATGGTGGAAGTGTTGAGCAGGTTGCTGGTGGTGACCGTGGTCCCTGTAGATGCTCTCCTTTGCTGAGAGGACACAGTGTGCGGTTCTTTTACTTGTGCTGGAGGACTACTGCTAGGAGTGACTTCAGTCTCATCTCGGAGCACCGCATCCCACGGATCCCCTGCAGGAGAACACTCTTCCATTGCAGCCACATCCATAGCACTGGGCGACTCTTCTGCCTCTTTTTGACGTTTGCTAAGAGGGTCCAGATCCAGCCAGTCAATGCAGCAGCTGCCTGGAGGCTCCGGGAGCTGAGGCATGGGCTCCAGTGACTTGAAACTGGTACAGTCTGGATCCATGCTAGCAGACCTGCCATTCCTCAAGTATTCTGATGTACTGGCAATCTTGTCAAAGAGCTTGGCCATTTCTGGGGTGACTGCAGGCTGCTGGAAGACGAGGGGAGCAGCAGACTGGATGGGTGTGAAAGACAGAAAGGGTGACTGCTGGGCAGGGAGACGGATGAAAGGTGGCATGGCCAAGTTAAAGCCATTCTGGAGAGAGCAAGGAGGTTTGGGGAAAGGTGCTGAAGGAAATCCACTGCCCTGTGGGTGCACTGGTGTAGACAAACCAGAGTTTGATGGAGTAGAGTGTGTGGGTGTCCAGAGGAATGGAGATGTTTTGAACGTTTTCCCTCCTGGGTATGATGCACTGAGATTACAGCTCAAGAGAGAAGAAGGCCTCGTCAGTTTGCTCACTCCAAAGCTGTCGTCCAGAAGCAACTTTTCCAGTTCCTCATTGGTCAACTTTTCCACATCAATGTCTGCAAAAGCATCCTTCTCCGTGTTCTTCTGGACCTCAGATTCAGGGAAGACGATGAGATCTTTCTCTGGTTGGCTGGTGGAAGGCGTTGAAGTTGCTCCTGCATTAGGAAGCACTTTACTGGATGAGGGAGGTGCTGGGAGCGGGTTTCTCTTTTCACGTTGCAGCTTAGCCAAAGCCTCTGCTTCCATGCGCAAAGCTTCTTCTTTCCCCACCAGGCCCTTTGGCTGAGCCCCCAGCGGAGAGTCTGGCCGATCCAGCTTATACCCATTATCACTGGAGATCTGGGCCATTGTGTCAGCTTCGCCTTGCCATGTACATGGGGCACTCAGCAGCGGTACAGAGCGACTCTGGCGTGAACAGATGCCTATGAAGAGAAAGAGAGAACAGTTTCAGTAAGTAAATTAAAAAATATATAATTTTTATAAACTGGGCAGGAATTTTATTGACTATGGAAACAGTAATATCACTGAAAACAAACATGAGTATTTAGAATAGAAAATCAACAAACCGAGCCAACGAAGCTATACCAGCTTACGGTTTATACATAATGCACTAAAACCATACCACAGACATACGGAGGTAGAGCTCCTAAAAAACAAAGGGTGCGACAATTGATTAGTCTAGTGAATTAATAATTAAGTTTTCAGTCAGGCAGTCATAGAAAACACGGGCTCCCATACTGTATATCCTACAGAAATGACAAGGCCCCACCTCCCTCTTCACTGGGGGCAGACCCATCCTCACTTCATTAAAAAAAGAGTAAACTGTACATACAGCCATCAGTTAAACTTTTCAGCAGATAACAGTAATGTTAAGTTAATGTGCATCTCTGGGTCTGTGTGTATTTCTAAGCCATTCCCAGGGCTGTGTTGAGTCTTTTTTGTCTGACAATGAAAGAAAACCCAATTAAGTGTCACATCTGATAAATGCCAACAGGCCGTTGAGTTTCTGAAAAACCTTAAAGAACTTGAGACGCTGTTTAAAACAAATTAAAACAGACTGCAGATATTAAACATATTTTATTTGCAATAGAACATGTAAAAAAAAAATTTAGATGGAGTAAATGAACCATTTCAGAAAAAAAGATCAGAGAAGATGGTGGAATTTCTGGCTCATGTTCACATATGGCTTCTTTGCGTGATCAAGCTTTAACCTGCATGTGTGAACAGCACTGTGTTCTTAAACCCATGCAGAGATTTCAGTGAAAATCACAGCTTTGTCTCTTGTGCACAGCCAGTCCTCCAGAGTATCGGGGTCTTTTGATGGCAATACGCACTGTAGATGATGCAGTATTCAAAGTTTACAATTTAACAAACTTTTATTTAGATCATTATTATTATTAAATTGCGCCACAATTTATAGAAGCAGTTTTAACAGAATGGCGAATCCCTGCCCATCATTACTTCTGGGAGACTGTCTCCCTAATCATTCGCCATCATTCTGCAGACCTGTTGCCAATTAATCGACTTGGTTGCAAAACGGTCAAGTTGTTTCTTTTTCCAGCAATTTGTTGCACTGTCCCATTTGTGTGAACTTTTTAGTCAAGTCATCAAAGACATAATTACCTTTTTTTTCTTGGAAAGGGTAAAATTAAACATTTGATTTGTCTAAATGTTGTATTGTGAATAAGATGTGGGTTTATTATATATGTAAATCTCCGCATTCTGTTTCCATTCACATTTCAGTGACCCAAGTTTTTTGGAATGGGCTTGTATTTGTGCACAAAAAGACTGCAGATGAGAACTGGTGTGTCAGGTGTGATTGTGTGAAAAGAACTCTTTAATGATCTTTCCAATTCATAACTGACAGTATTACAGTTTCTTTGAGCTTGTGAAAAAAAGTATTTAATTTTAACTTGCATATTGAAATGTTTTTGTTTTTTGGACAGGAAAATGAATTCTAGGAGAAAGAAATGGTTCTTTTTGCTGTGCTGGTCTGTTTAGTTCAGATATTTAGTACCAGGTAAAGTGGTGTCTTCACTTAATTTCCTCAAGGAACAGTTTCAAATGTTTGATGGTCATGTTTTTTGTTTTCACCACTCATGTCAGTCAAGCTTGAGATGGTTAGCATTAGCATATCAGGTAGATGGTGAGCTGTGTGTCTTGCGAGCTGCGATTGACATTCCAACAGGTCCAATTTGACTCATGTGCAAAAAGTGGATTAGGTAACAAAGTGCATATATTTAATGCTGTTTTGATGATGGCAGAGTCAGTTATATGTTTATTTGTTTGTATTAATTAATGGCACACGCATACCAATTTCCAATTTATATATCACACCATGATTACATTTCAGTCTGACCAGCCAGAGATGCATGTGTCTTGTAAGTGGTTAAAATGTGATTAAAATGTTTTTAAATTAAGAATTAAATATTTCAGGTTAAATATTGCCTGAAATGTGAAATTAATTTAATGATTCTAAAGGAAATAAAATTTCCGTTTCACTTTTGTAATTAACATAATAGACCGTTGAATCAACTGCACGCATACCAACATGTGTGAGTTTCTTGTTTTAAAAAAAGCAGAGGATAGCTCTAAAAAAAAATGCCTGTCTGTTGAGTTCAGTGCAAAAACACTGAATGATAAATGTAGGTTACAGAAAGAAATATTTTTGGCAAACTATTAAACGCCTTATCCCTGCGCCACATCCTCTGCATGTTCACAATGTTATGCTCAGTAAAATGATGTATATAATGATCAGTGCGGTTAACATGTCTTGACTATGGAGGCTTCAGGATGTACTGAATGATTTCCTACAGAATAGTAATCTACTAAAAAGAACACTACCGTATATATCTTCTAATAGTTGCCGGGGCTACTATTTAAAAAATTATTCGGACGACCAGGTGTTTAATAGAGACAGGTGTTTGTTGGAGACAGACTATAATTCTCCTCACAGACGGAACGGTGGTGGTATTTAAAATAGCCACGCCCACAAATGGACCACAACACCAGATTAACATTTCAAAATTTAATGAAATTATTATGCAGCAGTACAGTATTATTAAAGCAATATAC
>JBBIGC010044403.1:0-11653 GCA_037576955.1 Lepidarchus adonis | reverse complement strand
CTGTCTCTCACAGTTGAAGTGAAACTATGATGAACATTACAGACTCTCTCATATTTTTAATGGGACAACTTGCAGAATCTGTGGCTGCCAAATACTTTTTTGCCCCACTGTAAATATTGCACATGCAACATGTAGACATGCTTTGCCACATATCCACATGCTAAATTCAGAAAATAAACCGTAATTGTGTATTACAATGTGCATAAATGTGTTCTGTATAATGTATTTTTTTCATTAATCAGCAAAATAATTTAACAAGTTTAACAAGAAGCACCCAAACTTTTGCATACAGCTGTATCTACCAAGTCTAACTACCAAGCGTTACTTCCAAAATGTTTTTTTTTTTCAACTTCATACCTGCATTATGCTTATTTCATATTTCAAAACCCATGTTTCTTTATTTGTACAACTGCTTTTTATCTATTGCACACATTAATGTTTTCATTCTTATCTCAGTGTTAGTGTGGATGTTTGAGCTAACATTATCTTTTCCATTTTTTTCTTGTGTGTGCATGGATGAATACTGTGTGCGCTTTGTACTGTAACATAGCTGGGGGGTGGTCATTGGTTGTTGTTCTCAGGTGCATCCTGGGAGCAGGGAACGGTTGAACTGTTCATGTTATTTCATGTGTTACAGGAAATATTGCTGTAAGTTGTCACTGTTGGTGAAGTATCCTGTTTGGCTGAGTGATGGAGGGCTGGTTTCATCACAATTGTGTTTCGTAAGATGGACAATAACTAGAGCTCCAGTCCTCCATCACGCAGACACACTGGGGGATTGAGTGATAACTGTGGATTCTCCTGCAGAGGTTGCACAGGTCACTTCAGAGCTGGTAATAGACCAGAAGTGGCTACGCCGTATTCCAGCCCTAGAACCCTTGTGTGAAGTGTCCTTCCTTTCCCTCGATGAATTTTAAAAACAGAAATTCATCACAGTACATTTACTATTTGCACAGTATATGTAAATAGTGTATTCAATATGATTTGAGTTGCTTTGATACCATAGCACTTGAATTTTCTTCTAGTGATCTAAAGGAACATTTATTTACACACACATACATATTAGAGCATGGCTACCCGACTCGAACCCGATGGGACCCGACGGGTTCAGACAAATATTTCACAATGTTTCTCGGGTTCGGTTGTGTCAGCACAAAAACTTGTGATCATTAAAATAGTAAAGGCTACTACACAGTGAAGCTCCTGTCTGTCTCACATGATGTGATTGTAAAAGTATTTGTTAATAAAAAAAATACAATACTTTTTAATGTTAATTAAAAGTAGGGCGTACTCTTCGTCACACTGGATCGTTTGATTTTTCCCTGTACATGGGGATTTGTTTGCGTAGCCATGACAACGTTTCATTCCGTAGCCGAAGCCAAAGCATCATGGGAGACGAATGAAAGAAATAGTTATGGGGAGCATTCAAAACAGCAGAATATGAAGGAAAGTTACTTGTTAGTTTGTTTAAAGAGAGGATCATTATAATCACTTAGCAGAGGCTGTTTCAGCCAAACATTACAATTCCAGTCGGGTTCTGGTCGGGTTCGGTCACTGCTCTGTCAGGTTCGGACAGAAAAAAAGGGCCCGATCAGCACTCTAATACATATCTGTCCATTACCTGTCCACCCACTCGTCTGTTATTTACCTTTCTCTTGCCTCTAAATGTGAAATAATGACTGTTTGTTTAAACAGGTAATGTTTACAAGTTTCAAACTGGATCTCGTTTCTCTGCAATCATCTGGCACAAGCACCTGGCTGAGGCCTGCAGGTGTATAAGACCACAGGTAAGACCAAAGCAAGCACCCATGCCAAATTCAAGCTATCACTCACTTTTGCAAAACGTATATAATTAATAAATAAGAATCATTATTTTTATAGGCATGAAAGCATCTGTGCAAAAAATGAAGATTAAAATCCTTAACTTTGTGTCTTACAGATACCGGCCAACTTAATGTCGTTTGAATAGCTGCCAGCTGCAGAAAGACAAGAAAATAATGAACAAATGAACAATGAGCAAAGTTTTTAATCTTGCTCTGTTGTGTCGACACAATGAGCCCTGTTGATCAGGCTTCAGTATTTATGGGTCTTTCTTTTGTTATTGAGGTGAGGGGTTCTGTGCAATTTGTTAAACTTGCCGAAGAAGAACAGGGAGAATGTTATTCATGCAAATGGCAGTGCCACCAATGAGCAGGAAATTTTTCAGTTGTTTATTTACCCCAAAATAAACACACAAAAGGGGTGGACATAGGAGAAACAATAAAGTTGTTGGATCAGCTGTGATGGTATCTGATATTTGGGCTTTACTTAGAATCTGCTCCAACTCTGAAGGGGCTTTAAATGTTAAGGATTTTAGTTGAAGTAGGTTTGGATCAGCCTGTCAAGATTTGATGGAATCAGTACTATAACAGTACTATATGTGAAATATCTTCATACCTCCAGCAACAGGAAAAAACAGTTCCAGTTGTGCAGTGTGTATCCTGCATTGGAGAAAAAGAACTTAATTACAATCGCAGCTCTTTTTCTGGACTACTAGGCCACATTGTAGTGGCACATAAACTAATATCACTCATTCTATATTGATGCATTTTGCTGTACATGGAAGTTGTCATAATTGTGTACAAAAATGCTGTCTTATGTTTTCATGTGAGCAAGTGCCAAAATTCCCTGTTTTATTGTAACAGTTATCATACCTTTGACCCCATGTGGTGTGTTTCTGTGAATTAAGAAGAAGCACTTAGCACTTAGTTAGAAGTTATTAGAAAGTATACTGGAAGTTGCCTATAGAAAAGAAAGGTTAGATCATGTTTAGAAATTAAGTGTACTTTTAATTGCCATGCCCTCAATATTTTTAAACAGCCTAAAACATGAGAAATTATAATATTCTAAAAAGTTAACCTGATATTTCCCCAATAGTCTGTATGTTGGTGATAATGCAAAAAAAAAAATCAATTCTTTTGTCAAATACTGTATATTGCAAAGTGTTATTTTCACAATATTGTGATAACAGAATTAGTGTGGTGGAACAAATATATGTTCATCAGTCCATTTCTTCATGTTAAAGTGGAGTTCCAATCTTAAATTAAATCCATGAGATGTAAAACAAGAACAGGAATATTAACAAACAAAAGTAATTTCATGTAAAATACATAGTTCAACAGAAACTTAAAATTGTTCTGGTGATAGAAACCAGCATTCCCACGATACAAACCTGGCCATTAACAGGTGAGTTTATTGTTTAAACAGGGAAGTTAGGGAAGTAAAAAACACTGTCCCACAGAAAAACTTTTTTTTTTACCTGAAATGATGTGTGCCACAATAATTGGAACCCCTGCTGTTAATATTTTGTTTAACTACCTTTTGCTGACAAGACAGCACTTAATCTCCTCCTATAACATTTCATAAGGTTGGAGAATACAGAGACAGGAATTTTTGACCATTCCTCTGTGCACATTGTCCAGAGTCTTCTCATATGCACTCTCCTCTTCAGCTCACCCCACAGGTTTTCAATGGGGCTGACTTCTGGGGACTGAGATGGCCATTGGACGAGCTTGATTTTGTGCTGAACCATTTGTGTGTAGATATTGCCATATGTTTAGGGTCATTATCCTGCTTGAAGACCCAGTGATGACCTATCTTCAGCTTTCTCACAGAGCTCACCAGAGTTTGATTTAAAATGTCCTAGTATTTCGAGGAGTTTATGATGTCATGCCCCCTAATTAGAGAAACCGCTCCACAGCATCACAGATATTCAACCGTAATTTACAGTGGGCATGAGGTGCTTTTCCACACACATCCTTGGAATTATGCCAGAACCACTTAGAATGTTTGTTGCCAAAAAGCTAAATTTTTGTCTCATCTGACCAAAGTGCATGGTCATAGTTCTGCTTTGCAAAGTTACATTTGTGACTGTGGGTGAGAGAAGACTTTTTTTGTATGTCTCCCAAACAGCTTATTGGCAGGAATATAGCTCTTATGGTTGTAACCCCAAGATACCACTCTTTGGTGCAGTGAGCTTTGGAGATTCATTTTCATTCTCTTAACATTCTCCTCATTGCACATGGTGGCAAGATAAACTTGGGTCCTCGTCCTGCCTGATTTGTCACTGTTTCAGCTGTTTTTAACTTCTTAATTATTCCTCTCACTGTAAAAACAGGCAAGGTTAGGTAAGTAGGTGAGTAGTGACTATTTCTTACCTGATTCATGATGGTCGAGACACAGCTGTCTTACTTGAGCGGCATGTTCTATTGTCTTTTCCATGTTGAAGAGTGGCTAAGTGCAATAAGACTCTGTCACATCATATTTATACCCCATGGAAACAAGTTCTTTATTACTATTTAAAAGATCCTATTTACTCTGCACAACTTGAAAATCTAAACTAGAAATGCTTCAGTTGCATTTATTTTATAGGAATTGTTAGGGGTGCCAATATCTGTGGCACATGTGATTTTATTAAACTTAATTTCTTAGTGACTATTTTTTTTTATTCACTTGAGTTAAATTGAATTTTTTTTCTACAATTTTCAGTGTGAAATTATGTTACTGCAATAAAATAAAATTTATTTTAAGTTTTTTAACACAACCAGGGGTGCCAATAATTGTGTACGGTGCTGTATATACAGTACTATTCAAAGGTCTTTGCAAATTGTATTTATTTTGGCAACAAGTGTCTTTCTCCCAACAGAAACAGAAGTTATTAGAATAAGTGCAAATATACAAGCAGTAAAATATGAAAAAAAAAAAATCTAAATTAGTTTTGTGTGTTTAAAGTTGTTCATATGTTTTGTGAGCTGGTTGCATGGATGTTGGAAGCACTTGATTTAATGACTGATTAAATCCAAACCAAGTATTTGATGGTTACTATAAATAATTCCAGGCTTCCACAAGGAGAACACTGGAAATTGTAACCAAACACATTGACAAACATGTTCAGTGCTCACTCTTAATTTTTTTAATTGATTCTAATATTAGTGATATGAAAAAGAAAAAAAACACTCAAAATGTAAACGCCTCCCCTGTTTTCATTCAGCACCTCTGTAATTTGTGAAATCTGAGTCTTTAAATTTCTGATTACACATGTAATTGCCATTGTGAACACACATCACACGTGCACATCAAGCGGCAGGCAGCTATCACCTATGTAGCGGGACAGTACTTCAGTGGTCCTTGAGCCAAAACTTCAACCTACCATTCTGTGATCAGAGGTAAAACAACTAGACCACATACATGTAAAAGACTAAATTCAGAAAGATGGAATTTCTCTTGCCTTTGTATTTAATGTACTTGTAAAAAATGAAGGATAAAGGGATCTGTATTGTTTAACCATTTACATTTACATAATGTGGCTGATTGCGTGATAATGCCCTTATCTGGAGCAGTATTAGAACACAATTTCACGGTACATTTTCAAAACCATGCTTATGACTAGCAGTATTGGATCTGACACTGTATTGAGGCATGGCTTCTTACCTGGCAACCCACCGCAGTTCATTAGGGTTTCAGTCAATAACTTCCTAAGGGCAAAGTTCCTTTGAGAGTGTCTGATTTTACCCTTGTACCCCAGCAGTCAGACATCAGCAAGTTAAGTAAATGCAGTTTTACTGTGAGAGCCTTTTAATTCTGTATTCTAAATCATTTTGACATTGAAACTGTCTCCGCCCTGATTCACTAAATAACTCACTGTACGTTTGTACTTCCTGTGTGTTTGTTCTTTTTTTATATTGTTTTTGTTTAATTGTCACGTACGTGGCCAGTGCATCTGAAGATGAATCCAGAAATTATTTATACTTTAGTTGTACATGTTTTTTCTAAAGTTTGCAAAGACAATGTTGTATCTGTACAGCTTATGTGATATTACTGTATCTTTGTATGGTTACTTGATCCTATATGAGTAATTGCAATTTCTTCTCTGTGTGCTTTGTAAATACCTTTGTTGTAAATACTAACTTTGTCTGCAACACCTTTGTTTTCTATATGTTTGTTTTATTAATTTTATTCCAAGTTTGTCACACTCAAATGTTTCAGATCATCAAACAAATGTAAATATTAGTCAAAGACATCACAAGAAAACACTTTTTTTAAGTAAAGGATTTTATTATTTACAATAACTTGCAATGAGTCTTTTACAGCTGTGGAGGAATTTTGGCCCATTTATCTTTGCAGAATTGTTACGGGGGGTTTTGAGCATGAAACGCCTTTTTAAGGTCACGCCACAGCATCATAATAGGATTCAGGTCAGGACTTTGACTAGGCCACTCCATTTAGTTTTACTTCAGCCAATCAGAGGTGGACTTGCTGGTGTGTTTTGGATCATTGTCCTGCTGCAGAGCCCAAGTTTGTTTCAGCTTGAGGTCACGAACAGATGGATGGACGTTCTCCTTCAGGTGTTTCTGGTAGAAATCATGGTTCAATTTATCACAGCAAGTTTTCTAGGTCCTGAAGCAGCAAAACTGCCCCAGACCTTCACACTACCACCACCATATTTTACTGTTGGTATATTCTTTTTGCTCAGCAGTGGTTTTTTCATCGTTGTACTCTGCCATGCAGACCATTTTTGCATGAACACTGACCTTAACTGAGGCAAGTGAGGCCTGACGTTTTTTGGATGTTGTTTTCGGGTCTTTTGTGGCCTCTTGGATGAGTTGTTGCTGTGCTTATGGGGTAATTTCGGTTGGCTGGCTCTCACTGTGGTTCACAGGAGTCCCAAAGCTTTAGAAATGTTTTTTAAATTTCGTACAAGGGAAATTTGAAAAAGGGAGAAAGATCCAATAATGCAAGAGCATAGAATTCGGTGTCTAATATCTAGAGCTAAACTTCACTAATCCTCACCAATAATTTTGATCAAACAAAAATGTAGCGCTCCATGAATGTCTAAAAATGTGTTTAGATTCACAGAAAGTTAAACAGCACGTTCTTTCTGAGGACTGTCCTGCCAATAATGCATCACCAATGTGATTGGTGGAGACACGATTCTTGTTTAGGAGGATGGCCTTTTAATTACACATCACCATCATGTGTTTGCCTTTTTCTGTCAACTTTTGTTAGTGCCAAAAAGTTTGAACAAAATTTCTAATTGTATTCATTTTACTATTTTATTATTTATATCTTTTTTTAATGATTTTATTGTTTGGTTATGTTGACTGTAACACCAGGTTACTCCTTTCAGTTCTCTGTTGTTTATATACTGATGTATGAATCGCTCTATTTTGATGATATTGTTATCGTGAGCCATGTATTGCATATTGTAATGTATCATATCATGAGATACGCTGTGATTCTTACCTCTAATTTTGACTGTATCTGTTATGCTCATGTGTTGTGTTCTCATCCTTTCCTCAGAACATGCTTTGGTCCACTGAAACCGTTTTCTCTTGAATCCTTCAGTATTATCAGAAACAAGAAATGTTGCTGGTTTTGTTTTTTGTTTATTTACTTGAAACTGGTTTATCCAGTTTAAGTTATATCAGCCAAATATGCAAGCTGATCCCATAACTTCACATCAATGTCATTGTTTGCCAGTGAGGATTTTTTTGTGTTCTTAATTTCTTAGCTGAAACAAGTGACTGAAGACCTGCCAACTTGATAACCAGTTTCAATGGTTTTAAATTTAAGTGTCATTACTTCCTCGAGCCAACCCATATTTCATGTATTTTTGGTTAAATTTTCAGAAAAAAAACAGACTTATTGTTTACTCTAGTACCCGTTGTTTTTCACTGCAGAAACTTCTCTCTGTCTTTGTCCACCGTCACATTTTAAACAGCAGGACTGGCTAAGGCTCATCAGAGTCCCACATGTTTATATATAGCTACAGTACTAAATGTGTTTGTGTATATATATATAATATTAGCTACCGTACTATATGTACAAAGCTAAATATCAACAATACTCATTTAAATTGTAGTACATCTGGATTAAAACTTGGTAAAATCCTTTTTTGATTAATCTTTAATTCAGATATTTCAGATCAGATCATAAATCAGATTTTTTTGCAATAGCCTATAATTTGTTTAGCATAACATTTTCATTTCAAGCATTTTACAATCCATTCAGACAAGCTAAATAGTGTTTCCACCTGTGAGCTACAAATGTTAGAAAAAAATATTTTTCATATATGAATCCTCTACCAATGGAGTTATTAGCATTCATCTATTCAGTGGATTTTACTGCTGTTTAATATGCTAAACTGAGCCCTGGGAAAAATACAGATGAGCTCTTGGCATATCCTCAAGCAGGACACTACAACACAACATCAAATCCAAGCGCAAGTGCAAGCTTTGCAGATCTCTTTCAGTACGTGCTGGAAACACTTTCTGTTTGGCTTTGCTATTCACTGCTGATTTACAGTAAGCATTTACTGAAAAGAACACTGGGAAGCTAGCCATGACCTAGAAGCTTGATGACACTTGCTGTGGTAATATTCTAATGAAGTTATCAGTTGGAAAACACAGTTACTAACATTTTGGTCCTAATATTTGTACATATCAGCCAATGATCAGGCAAAACAGCAGATTTATGGAAGCTTTTTGATGTATCCTATGTTTCAACTGTTCCCCTTCTTTCCCCCTGGACACTTACATTTCAGTAAACTAATGTAATACAAAACATTCAGAGCTCATGTACTATGGGCCCATCCCTGTGCCCCATTCCCACAAAACCATTTAATAAATAATAACATGACAATTTGTCATTTGCAGTACAATGCCACTCCACGTATTAGCATCTAACATTATGGGGATACATCCTTCTGGGTTGGGAACTAAAAGAGAAGGGTGCACCTTACACTGATACTGCTGTCTAGTGCCCAGGGGATGTTGTGCCACAAATCATGCCATCTTGCCAATTCATTTCATTGTGTGCAGGGTTGTAAATCGATCCACTGACACAGACAGTGGCTAATCTTTTGGAGGGCTTCTCAGCAGAAGCTCTTATAATCAACACTCATATGAACTTTATCCCAGAAGAACCCCGGTCCACCAGCAGTAGCCCCACTGATGCACAGCAATGCACAACAGAGGATCTAACATTTCAGCTAAATGTCGTTTAAGTATAAAACTGATAAAAGTTAAGTCATGGATTTGAATGTTATTATATAGTGTTTGCTCAATATCCAACCAGTTACAATCTAATTGTTCTTGCAAAGTCCAATTTACTTATCAGTTTATTGGCAAGAAAATAATTCTAGAAATTTGAAGCCACCATTACTTTTGTGTTTCTGTAAAGTTTTCAGATTTATTTTCTTGATTATGGAGATTATGGAGTCCAGTGATTTATACCAAGCCAATGGGGGTTTACTTAGAACCACTGAGAATATGTCATTGATTCTTGGTAAGATTGTGATTTTGATTGTTGCTATTCTTCTCATAAGTGATGTGAGATGTTGTTTCACTGTGTGAGTAGAGGACGATGATTTAAATGTGTCAGATCTGACAGCTTAGCAGAAATGTTGTTACCAAGGTATTTAATACCATGGTATCCTACGACATGACCTCCCTGTTCTCCTGCTTCTCAAACAAGAACGAAGGAAAGACAGCTCAGGACAACACCCTGGACACCAGAGCCAACCTTAACCCAGACCAAATTTGTCAGTTACTGGACCTCTGCTTGACCACCACCTATTTCCAATACAAACCATATGTAACGCGCCGACGTGCGCCACTGACATGGAACAGAATGCCGAGGTCCATGTGCAGGGGGGACCAAAAACAGAGGAACATGCTCATGTCCAGGTTCTGATGAAAGTTTACTCGGCCGAGGCTGGACTTGAGTGCACCTTACGCTGTAATACAAGTGTGCAGCCCTCTGCCAAAATGAAGTGGAACACAAACAGCGAGTAGCCGGTACGCTGGAATGGTCCCTGGGTTACGGGATTCCAACTGTTGAGTTTTTGGGAAACTGTGCGGCAACAAGGGGGGACTGCATAGCCCTGACGTACCTCGAAATGACCAGCAAGAGCGTCACGGCTCCCCACACAGGGAGTCACCCAGTGAGACCGGCATCCGCACCAGGGGAGCTTGCTCTGAGCCCACACTGCCTCCTCCTACCGGAGCGTGTCTCCTGTCCATTTAGGACAACTGCATGTGGTTCTCCTGCTAGAGAAAACCCACGGATGCCAGGTCGTTGAACACAGTGGATAGAGGCTCCATGGGTAGACCTAAGGACCATACCAAATTCAGACTCCAGACATGACGGAGCAAGAGAGTTTGCGGTCATATCCACCAGAACAATCTGAAGGCAGCTAGGAGCAACCCTGCTAATATAATAGCCAACCCATCTGGCTCATATCAGTGACTAATTACTCAGCTAGCAGCTCCTTCCCACTCCCCTTGCCTCCAGACCGCGTCACTACACTGGCGGAGGAGCGCCAATCTGTCAACATAGCCATGACGACGTTTCATTCAGTAGCTGTAGCCAAAGCCGAGGCATCATGGGAGACATACTGTAGCGGAGCTGGGGATTGGATCGGAATTAAAAACTCGTGGCTCAGGCAGCCATTCTCCATCTCAGAGTTGGGGTATGTTATGTTAACTCCAGTCCAAGTTCCATCATTTCCACTCCTCACTCCAATACGAAAGAAATAGTTATCGGGAGAATTCAAAACAACAGAATATGAAGGAAAGTCTACTTGTTAGTTTGTTTAAAGAGAGGATCATTATAATTGCTTAGTGATTAGCTCAGCCGAACATTAAAATTCCAGTCGGGTTCGGACACAAACACATCGGGTCGGACTCCGTCACTGCTCTGTCGGACACGGGTCGGGTTTGGAAAAAAAACGACCTGATCAGCACTCTCCAACATCCCCCACCCCCACAAACACACACACACACACACACACACACACACACACGGAGCCCATGATTATACATAATGTAATATTATAGATCACTGAATGCATTTAGAACCAGGCTGAATTGCATGTAATTACTACTAATAGAGGATGTCAGTAAGTTTTATATCACTATTTTTTAAAAGATGAATATAAAAAACAATTCGTACATTATACAAGTGAGGAGGGGAGCTCGAATGGAGGGGACCAGGTGACATATCGCATTAAACCTATTTATAAAGAATTGTTTTTATCTGTGCTAAAAAGTGTATCAGAATAATTGGATTCATAATAGTGTTTTTATATCCCCCAACAATAATAAACCATGAAATAACTGAAATGATGGATGGGTGTATTGAATTATGATTAGCAACCTTGGGTTTATGAAAGGCGCTATATATAAATATAACTTATTATTATTATGATCAACACGTCACTTTCTGTGCGTGAAGCAGGCGATATGACGTGATATGGCGGTTTTCACCGAACCAGTCGTGAATCTGCTGATGTGTGTGCTCGTCAGAAACGTCTCATTGTTTTATCGTGGATAAACATCGCATCTACTGCATGGAACTACTACCAGCGCTGAAACGTCACACTTTACAGCAACGACACGTTCACACCCGAGAAAAAAAACACACACAATTCCAGTTCCAGCAAGTAGTCCAAAAAGCAATACAGTATATAATATAATATCAGCGTCTGTTATACTGTACAGGCCAAAAGAAGTGACAAAATACTCAGATTAATATTAAATCTCATATAAAACTGAATAATGTAATGGTCCTGGGCAGCTCCCATTGGCTGTGAGGGAGGAATGCATAATATATA
>JBBIGC010044392.1:0-11653 GCA_037576955.1 Lepidarchus adonis | reverse complement strand
CGTCCTTTTCTGCGTCGCTTTTCTACCGGCAGAGTTGCAGCCCCGTGGCACCACGCATAGGGCACAGGGTTAGGGAGCTCACAGGCCCGGGTTCAAATCTCGCTCGAGGCGAGTTAGAGATCACTCCCCGTAGGTGTAGTTCGTTGATCCTCCTTGGTTTATTTTATTTAGTTTTTGGCCGGTGTCCTTTTGATTTATTTATTTATTTATTTACTGGCCGCCTCTGCATCTGGATTCAAATATAAATACCCGTGCTGGGCCCTTGCCAGCACATTACAGTTTGTTGTTCTGTCCCAACTTTTTATGTGTTGCTGCCATCAAATTCAAAATAAGCTAATATATTTCATGCAATATAATGTCTCATATAATAATATGTCTCACTTGCAACAATTCTTGATTTATGAGATTTTTGGAAAATGTTTTTATTTACATTTTACACAATGTCCAAATGTTTTTGGAATTGGTTGTAGTTCATTTTGTAAAAGATTAAGAGATAATCTGACCAGAACAGTTTATTGTCACCTACACAGCTGTTGATTTTGGTGTAGGAGAGTCGGTCTGGGGCTGTGAGCATGAATAATAAAGCGTGTGTTTGAGAGAAAATAAATATTAAACAAAACCATTTAAACATTAAATAAACCAGTGGTCACCAATATCATTGTAGACAGCTTCCTGGGTTTCTCTGTATTGCTCATGGACAATGGTCTCCACAACTTCCAGCTTCTGAGCTGATGGCTCACTCTTGCCTAAGTCCAGTCCTCCCAGAGTCACCTGGAAATCCTGTTTTTTGTCACTGTGAACACACCGTTTAAAATGTATCAGTGACATAAGCTAGAGAGAAAGCCTGAGTATTAATTCTCAAAAGTGTCACTTCTCGCCTGGTCTGTCTGTCTTGGCTTTACCGTCCTCAATATGGACAAAAGAATATGGACAAAGGCCAAAGGCTGTTTGAAACCTTATTATTCTGCATACCTCCCTATTTTAGAAATCTCTTTTCCTCCTCAAATTGTGTAAGAGAAGAAACCAGTGCTATTTGGGAGATTATTAATGCGATGTGGAGTTCATAAACATACCCTTTGCTCTTCAACCAGCAAGCCCACACATTTGGCCGGCCACAATCCCAGACAGCCCACTGAGGCCAAACAGTCTAAACTTGACTGTTTATTCAGTTCTGTTTGAGATTTGAGTCACTGCAGAAGCCCAGAGAACTCAGTTATTTGCAGTTGTACCTCTCAGCAAGCGTAGAAATAAAAATCACCCCTCAGCATCCACTTTCTCAACAGATGGAGTAATCTTTGTTGGTCAAGCAATCATGGAGAGAGCAACAATGGTACTGAATTTCTCCATTTGTACACAGTCTGCCTGACGTTGAGTTAGCGGATATTTTTAGAGATGGGCTTTACATACCCTTTCCACTCACAGATTTGTAATATTGGATCATTTTACTCAACAAATAAATGACCAATTACAATATATTTGTCTTTTTTTGTTTAACTGGTTTCTATATATCTACTTTTAAGACTTCTGATGAAAACCATATATGTATATACAGAATAATAATTCATGCTCCGCTGTGAATACTATAAAACTTCCTTTTGTACCACTTTTTACCCCAGATAACTACCTTCTACCCCACATACTGCCTTTTCTGATTTACTTCCCTGCTTAAACTTAAGACTTCAAAGTAAAGTTTAGCGTGACTTACCGCCTGGCTACTTCAAGCAAGTGTAAATTAATTTCCATGTTTACGGCATAATATCTTTTTTTCTAATTTAGTTGGTAATTTACCATAATTATAACCCCCCCACCCAAAAAAAGTAGTACACTGAAATAAAAGTGTTACTAAATTAATTAGGGTGCATACAGCTTCCTGTTTAGGACATAAAAACTGTAAAAGTACTCATAAGTACTACATGGTCTGTCTTTGAACCTAGCGTTTTAAAAGTATTGTGTCCCAATTCGCCAGTAATACCCCAAAAAGTCCAAACTACTCACATGCAGTGTCCTGCAGTCATCACCCAGCATGGCTTGATGAGGATGCCTCCACAGATGTGACTGTAGGCCAAGGTGGTGCCTTTTGGTCTGACTTGTATAGAGGCCTGCCATGGCTGGGCACCAGGAAGCGCCTTTAGACCTCCATATATGCGATTCAGTGGCCTTTTTGGTTGTGGTTTCCCACAGCTAACAAAATGCTCCTCCACAGAGGGGCCGAGGTCTCCTGGAACAACACTACCTGGGGTGAGGCTTCCAGGGGAGTGACCTGCAGAAACACTGCTCTCTGCTGCATCACTTGGACCGGACTGTCCTGGGAGTGGAGGGGGAGGGGTGGGCATGACAGAAGGTTTGATGTCAGCAGGATTAGCTGTGGTGGGTTTTGGTTCAGGAGAGGAGATGCCTGTAAGACAGTCAATTTTGGTGGCGATTTAAATTTGTACTTTGCCATTAGAGCTTTACATCACTTTTTTGTACTAATCAAACTAATGCCTAGAGAAGGAAATATAATTACCATCTGTAGTTGGACATTTCCTCACATTGCAGTGATCCCACCTTAGTTTCTTTCCCAAACGTATGAAGCACCACGGCCTTGCTTCACCATCTGGGTTTCTGGGTTTTTACAAAGCATTTGTAAGTGTAGAAAATAAAGGATTATCTTATCTTGTCTTATCTTGTCTTATCTTGCCTTATCTTGTCTTATCTTATCTTATCATTATAGGGTTATAACTGGGTCATTTAACTAATCCCACTATGCTAGTGAAAAGTAATTACACATAAAACAATAAATATGTTTGAGTCAACAATATGTGTTTCAAGCATAATTCAATTTTGTGTTTTTATTTGAGATTTGGTAAAATATATTGCTTTGTTTATCCTAACTAATTTTGCTTTCCATTGAGAAAAATATTGGAGTAGCATGGAAATAGTCCAATTGCTTTACTCACAAGAAAACTGACAAACCTTGATAAAAATGGTAAAATATGGCATTATACTACAATGCCTCTCAAAATATTTTCAGTGCATCAGAATAAAATGTCCCCACATACTATATTACAGTGATATAATATATTTACAGTAGCATAAAAAGTGGCAGCCAAACTTTCTCAGATATAAAGATCTTTTCAATCTTTTTACAACTTTCATGGAAATAATGTTGTGGAAATCACTGCATGGGCTCATTAGCGCTTCTGAAAACTATTGTCTGTAAACACACATCATCACTGCATCCAAAAATGCAAGTTAAAACTACCATGCAAAGAACAAACCACATATAAACATGATCTAGAAATGCTGCCACCTATGTGGCCAAGTTCATTTATAATGGAAGTATATGTTGTGAAAAACATATGACTATTTAAAATGTGAAATTCTTTTGGAAATCATGGATATGCCATCCACCAAACTAAAGAGGTTAGAGACCACCCGGCTGGCTATCAGTTTTGGCACAATTCCATTTTGAAAGATATTCACAGGTTTTGGAGCAACATATGCTGCAATCCAGACTATGTCTTTTTCAGGCAAAGCTTCAATTATTTAAACAAGACAACACTAAAGTGCATTCGGCACATATGACATCAGTGTGGCTCTGTAGGTGAAAACTGTAGATGCTCCAGATCTTTTTGTGCATCATGAAATTAAAAACATGACATTGGAAACCCTGAACTGCTAAGGACCAAGAATGAGACATTATTTCACTTTCAGAACTTCAGTATATAGCCTGCTTAGTTAATATGGGTTTAAATTATATATAAATCAACTTACAGATTCGTTTACATTTTAAAAAGCATCCCTTCTTTGGAAATAGGGTATGTAGTGCTTGGTTTTGCTTTTCTTATTGTTTTTTTTTTTTACTTTCATTTATTGCTTTTATTCATTGCATCCTACCCACAATGCCTCATTCATCACATTGTTTTCAGTTTTGTTCATATTTAAAGAAATGTATAAAAATCACTATAATTAAATCACTATAAAATATTTTTTTTAAAGTTTTAATACATTACAGCATATGTTTGCAATTTTTAGTAAAAAAACATAATAACAAAAAAAACGGCGTACAGATTTTAAGGGGTTAAAGATCACATCTATGAATATGTAAGTGCATGTGTTTGTCTTCTTGCCTGCAAAAATTGTGAGGACCCAGACCATGAGCATCTTCATAGGTTATGAAGGGGTTTATTCCTTTACCCAGAATAAAGCGGGAATTCCAGAATAGACAGTCATCTCCATCCTCGGTCTCTGACACCACCCCCCTGTATGACTCTCCATCTCCCCTGTAGCAGTCATCTGGGCCTGAGGAGCAGAACATCCTTACTACATTTAAGTCTTTCAGGTAGAAATGGCATCAATCCAACATCATTATATATCGATGTACAGTCAAACCTTGTTAGCTCACCCCCCTTTATCTCGCCAACTCCGCTTCTTGCCATGAAAGGCTGCAGGACAGATTTCTTTTTATATATTTACCCCTGTTACGATAGCTCGCCAACCCCACCTCTCGCCAAATTTAGAGCCCGGACCAATAACGGCGAGCTAACGAGGTTTGACTGTTTATAACCAAGATTAAAACCTGAAATCACTGTGATGTCTCAAATTACAATGTATTTGTGATGCATTTTGCCTATTTAGCAACACCAAGCCTCAACCACTCACATTGAAGTTACAAGGAATGCTTCCACTGTAATAGAGCACAATAAAGAACAGGTAATTTACATATTACTACAAGTACAGTGACAGACAGTCAAATCCTAAGAAAAACAGAGGTTGAAAATGGTCTATAAAGGATTTACGACTGTTTGGTCACATAAAACCGTTAACAATCACGCTGGCTTCTTAGATACCAAATCACAACACAGATATTTAGTTCTGTAAATTGAATATGTGTGCTTACCCACTCGACAGAACTTTCCAGTGAAACCTTCTTTGCAGACACATTCAAAGTCTCGTCCATCCTTAACACACGATCCTCCATTCAGACATGGGTTAGGGTCACATGGGGCAACTACAAAATAATAAAGATGGCAGACTTTAAGATCTTCTGACTGGTTTACTTTATCACTATCTGGTGTCGACCAGGGGAGGATGGGTTCCACCTACTAAGCTTTGGCTCCTCCTAAAGTTTTTAGGAGTTTTTTGCATTGTATTATTTTTACTGCTTTTTCATTAAAAATTACCCTGTAGTTTTGGTTACCTTTGTATTTATAGGACCTTTTTTATTTTCTACCTCGTACTGTAGTACTGTGTTTTCTGTTTAACTTGTATTTTTATTACCTTTTATATTTATTACCTTTGTATTTTCTTTAGTATAATATGTATGTTATTTTATGTCATTGTCTCTATGTTGTAGTCGTTACATAAGCAATTTCCTTAGGGACAATAAAGTTTTTCTGATTCTGATTCTAATTCTGATTCTGATTTGGATCATTAGGGGCTCGGACCTGGACCTTGTAAAGCTGCTTTGTGACAACATCAGTTGTAAAAAGCGCTAAAGAAGTAAAATTGAATTAAATTGAATTGAATTGAATTGAATTGAATTGAATTGACTGACCTTTTTTACAAATCTAGTACCTAGTACCTGATACCCAGTACTATTTTTTGTAGTAGACATCAATCCATGACATGAAAACACTGTGGTCAATTGACCAGTCAGAAGTTATTGTTACAATTATGTGACTCATGAGACAAGATATCCTGCCAAACCCCTAACCCAATTTTCCCCCATTACTTTTGTGTTTGTCAATTGGATTATGGGATCACAACAGTTTCTTGGACCTCAGAGGTAATGTTGACTGCAGAGGACAGTGAATAAGGCACCAGGTCTAAAAAATGAATAGAATTGGGTCACTTTTTGACAATTGGGCCTCTCAGGAGTCCTTAAATGTGAATCTGATTTTTTTGGCCCAACTATTCCATCAATCAACATTGCAATTATTTTATATTACAAACTTTTATTTTATTTGTCTACCCAATTGTTAAAATACACACTTTCCTCTTTTAAGTTACATTTCAACACGCATTTATTATATTTCTAACCTTATCCTAGCTTATTTTATCATTAAACTGGAAAAAGTACACCCTTAAAATAATTTAACTTTCATACTTGGAAATTTAGAACCATGTTGTACCTTTGAGGGTGTTTTTACGTGTATATATCTACTAACATTTATAAGAGTAGTACCCTTTTTGTCTGACAGTGTATGCACATATTTCCAGACACAACTGTGTCTACTGTGTTGTGGAAAATCTTACTTGATTTGCAGTTTGGTGGCTTGAAAGGTGGCTTGCACTTGCACTCATAGAAAGGTGGGGTTGAGGTTAGAACACACTGACCATACCCACATGTGTCCCTCTTGCAAATCATTTGACCTGGAAAATAAAATAAAATAAATAAGGCCAGGGTGATCATCAGTTCTGAAAATAGGTAAATCAGACCAAAAATATAGATAATGATCAATATTTCAATACTTAAGGTGCAGGTTTTTGTACATCAACATTCAGTATATGTAGGACAGTTTTCATTTGTGCCATAGGGGGCGACAAAGCCTTATTTATGACAAACTAGAATTAAGACCACATATGTCAAAAAACACTTAACTGGAGTTAGTAAGGTAAGTATTCACTAGAATGCATTAAAATGAAAAATATTATATTATTCATTTAATGAATTCCCTATTATTTTACCTTTTTCACATCTCCTGCCTGAGAAGGTTTTGGGGCATTTGCATTTAAATCTCCCTTTCTCTTCCTCACACACTCCTTTATTGAGACATGGGTTTGGTGTGCAACTCCCTGAGATGTGAACAAAAGCCGGGTGAGTGTAAAGTGGATTAGATGGTCTTCTTACAGGGAAGTTCCATGTTACATGTTCCTCAACACAGAAACAACTGATGATGGATGATACTAGGCCACTGGAGGTTACCTTTGACATCTTGAAGCTCAAAAAGCCAATCGCCTCTTCCCTCATCATCATCATCATCTCCGCTGTCATCAGTGTCATCGTAGTCAGCCAGCAAGTCTGCAAGTAGAGTTTTGTAGACTAATAAGTGGTTTTAAAGGTTTTATGTAAGGTTGATGTTCAGTAAGGATGAAAATCACTGTGTTCTTAATAAATGGATCTACTGGGACATCCAAGTCCAGGGACAACCATGTTTGAACTACTTATCAATACACTTTTATTGGATTATTACACTGTGAAGCGCAACAGAAAAACACCTGCCCGATATTGTGTAGATCCCCTTGTGCCACCATAACAAATCTGACCCATTAAGACATGGACTATAAAAGACCTCTGAGGCCTTTGCTATGCATTTTGGCCTTCCGTCCACATTCCCTGAAAACTGTTCGACTTCATCTCCTTGGACGTTACCAGAAACAGAAACAATGACTCCCCTCCCATCAAGGCTTCAGATTGGCCAACATTGCTATACAGTTTACCACCTGTTGCTTTGACATGTTTTTGACAACATTTGACATCATTTTTTACATTTACCAATGGACAGAGATATTTTCAAATCCATGCTGTTTTCAAAAAGACCCTACATGTGGACAGGGCCTGAAGGTATGCTGTGGAATCTAGGGTTGGGCATCACCAAGATGTTAGCAAAAGTTCCTTTAGGTTAAAGTGGGGCTTCCCTGGACAAAAGTGTCCAGCCAATCCCATGCATGCTGGATTAGACTGAGATCTGATGAATTTGGAGTCGAAGTCAGCACCTTAAACTAATTGTCATGTTCCTTAACTGTTCCTGAACAATTTTACATGTGACAGGTGATGTTACCTTGTCCCTATCTGCCATAAGAGAATACCATTATCATGAAGAGGTCTGCAACTATGCACAGGTAGCTGTTTTAATGTCATAGTAACATCTCCACATGAAGGTTTCTCAGAGCTGCCATTGGCTTGCTTTCTTCCCATAGTGCATCCTGGTGCCATCTCTTCCTCAGGTAAGCAACGACACACTTGGCTATAGACATGATGTTAAAGAAAATGACATACGTCAGACCAGGCCATCTTTTCCTTTGTTTTGGCCTTTTTCAGTGGAATAATGTAAATATTGTTCAATATTTAGTGTTCAGCTTTGTCTTCAAATTCCCTAGATCTTTGATTGAGTGTCCGTAGGATGTGCTGGATAAACTAGACCAATCAACTGAGACCCCACCTCACAGTTTAAAGGGTTTGCTGCTGAAATCATAGTGCCAGATACCACAGCAAAGCCGTAGAAGCCTTGTCAAGTCCATGTCTTGCTGAGTCAGAGCTGTTTTATCAATACAAATTTGAGTCATACAATATATAAGGTTTTAATCTTATAGCTAATCAGACTAATAAGAAAAAATAAGCACTTACACTCTACTCTCCCTCGTCGTTTTCCAGGTTTCTCTTCTGGTTTATGTCCTGGATGTACTGGTTTATGTCCTGGTTTGCCACCTGGTTTCTCTTCTGGTTTATGTCCTGGATGTTCTGGTTTATGTCCTGGTTTCTCTTCTGGTTTATGTCCTGGTCTTTCTTCTGGTTTATGTCCTGGTTTCTCTTCTGGTTTATGTCCTGGTCTTTCTTCTGGTTTATGTCCTGGTTTCTCTTCTGGTTTATGTCCTGGTCTTTCTTCTGGATTATGTTCTGGTCTTTCTTCTGGTTTATGTCCTGGTTTCTCTTCTGGTTTATGGCCTGGCTTCTCTCCTGGTTTTAAAGCCTCTTTGCTATTGTCATCATGTTTTTTGTGTGGTGAAAACTGTTATTGTTGTGAGAAAAATCAAAATTAGTTAAACAGTAATGAAAAATAATGCAATTAAACAGAATTCTTTCTGTGCACTGAGTAGATCGAACCCATCTAGAAAGGGTGTAAGGCCTCACCTGTGCAGGTATGATAAAGGCACAAAGGATGAGGAGCAGCAGTTGCAGCTTGAGCTTCATGATGGTTGCTGAGCAGTGTGACAAACCACAGGACAGCACTTTTCTGTCTACTGGTTGAAATGAAAAAGGTGAGTGTGTGTGTGTGTGTTTGTATGTGTATGTGTGTGTATGTGTACACACTGCTCTGATCATCCATTTCAGTGTTTTCCAGCGGTCCTTGACCTCCTCCCAATGTTTGACTTGTTATCTTTTACTGTTAAGCATTTGCTATTGGCCAGAGCCTCTAATTGTTTGTTTCATCCAGACTTTGTCCTCTTCAGTGACAGCAGCCGAGAAGTGGAATTCAGGGTCCCACTATCCAGGGGCTTGGGGTTCAAGTTGACTGGCTACTCGAAATAGCCCATAGATGGGTAGATGATGAAATACATTGTGTAATCTCAGAATTTGTTTTCCACACTGCAATGAGTATTGCCATCTGTATTAAAGTGTGAATGTCTGCTTTGCTGCATCAGGGTCTTTCCAGCTTGGAATCATTGAGGGCAATATGATATCTTTACACCAGCTGAAACTCTGTAGAAGTTGGGTGATGCAACAAGACAATGATCCAAAACACCGGCGCAAGTCAACAACAGAATGGCTTCAGAAAAACAAAATCTGTTTTTTGAAGCAGCCAGAGCCCAGAACTCAACCCAGTAGAGATGCTATGGAATGATGTGATACATATGAGACATCCAAAGAGTATGACCGAGCTAAAGCAGTTCTGCCAGGAAGTCTGGGCTCAGTGGTCAACCAGTTATTATTCAAAGGGTTTTTCCACCAGTATGAGTTGTTTATTGTTTATTGTTGTTATTATTTTAGATATATTACATTTGTCAATACCCTTGACTTGATCAGATCACATTTTGTGACAAATTAATGCAGAAAACCATGAAATTCCAAAAGGTTCACATACTTTTTCTAGCCACTTTATGTTAACAAGGGCTGAAACAACCCATTAACATGATTGATGTAACCGGTTTTGTACATTCATGGAAGCATCGAATAACGGCTGCGTTCAATAACAGCACAAACGTGGATTCTCCAGAGCAGCAAAGAGCACAAAAAAACTTGGACACGTTTTTCTAAAGTGTGAGAATGTTTAATTCATAATGCTGATGAAATGGTGGTTTGCAGACTGTGCAAGATGATTCAAAATTTAAGATGTTTACTGGTCACATGTCTAGTTTGTAGGCGATGGTGAGAGCAGTGTTATAAGAAGTGGTCCAGGCATTCAGTGTGGCGTGAATCGATCCGTCCACCCATTGGTTTCTGATTTTGGAACGCTGTGATTCTCACCATAGGGATGAGCTCGTTAGCAAGCATTGATGTCATCTGTGCAGAACTGGAACATGTCCAATCTACGTCATCGAGTGCGTCCTGCAGTGTAGCCTCTGATTGGGCAGACTAACGCTGCACCTTCCTCGTAAACGGAGCTTCATGACTGAAGCTTTCTTTATATTCAATTTTATATTTATATTTTATATCCGGTGTCCAGCTGTTTATTTTGGAACACACTTAGCATATTGTGGAGTTTAGACAAAGTCATACTCATTCCAGATGAGGTGAGCAGTAGCTAGAGATAGTAGAAACACTCCGTCGCACCACTTGTTGTTGACCATGAGACAGACTCCTCCATCTTTGGTCTTGCCAGACTCTGCACAGAGAAACACAGAGAAAGAGCCAGCCGGGGTCACGCCTCTGTCCAGCACAGCAGGGTTTAGCCATGTCTCTATGAAGCACAGCAAGTTGCATTCCCTCAAGTTGCACTGGAAAGTAGGTCGTCTACCTTGTTGTCCAGTGACTGTACATAAGCCAGCAGGACTCTCGGCAGTGGTGTGCAGTAATCCTGCTTTCTCAGTCTATTGCAGAAGCCGGCATGTTTCCCAATGTGTTTCTTTGTTTGCCGGCGGTGTTTCCACCGTTCTTGTCCAAGCTGCACAGTATCTCCAACGGCCATGATGGGTCAAGTTTAAACTGCCTATGCTAAATTCCCTGAAATAAATTTGAACATGCCATGTAGCCTTTTACTTCAGTCGTGGAATTCAGTGCTATATTTGAAGTTCCAAGTCAAGATAAATTGACATGCAGTGATTAAAATGATTCATCTAATACAGAGATCCCCAAACTTTTTCGCGCCACGGACCAGTTTAATGACAGACAATATTTTAACGGACCAACATTTAAGGCTTCACAGATAAAACAACAAAATAAAATTATATGACCAACATAAAATTTGTGCTATTTTGTAAATATAATAATAAACATGAATCCACTGTGTAATTATGTAACTTTATTAACAGCGTCTTCCTGAAATGTGCCAACAGTGATCAGAGAAACGTCGTCCTCTGCCCCTCGTGCGCTCTGGTTGCTATGGTAACACATAAACCTTCCTTTCAGAATAAGTTTTCAGTGCTGTTGTGGTGATCTCAGGGTTTTCTGCCATGATTTTTATCCAGAATAGCGGCAAAGTTGATGTCTTGAACATACTTAGATGCTACGGATTGAGATCGTATTTTATTTGCCCCAGCCGTGCGATGGAGCTTGCCATAAACAGCCACTGAAAGAGATGAGGGGGTACAGCTTTTGCATCAATGTGGAGTATGACATGCAGGAGACCCTAATGCTCCAAGCTCATATTCTGGTAAATGGGTAAATTAACAGATATTCAGAGGTGGGTAGTAACGAATTACATTTACTTCGTTACATTTACTTGAGTAAATTTTTGCGGTAACTAGTACTTTTAGAGTAAACTTAAAGATAGGTACTTTTACTTTTACT
>JBBIGC010044371.1:0-11655 GCA_037576955.1 Lepidarchus adonis | reverse complement strand
CACACACACACACACACACACACACACACACACACACACACACACACAATTCATCTTACTCTCTGCCACTTTGTCAGGGGGGACCTCCCTGATGCCCCTCTCCACATTTTGACTCTCCTCCTTCTCCATGGGGACAGAGCTGCTGTTGCTATAGATACTGTATCCACTGCTTCCACTGCTGTCACTGAGAGGGTACTCTCTATACCCAATGCTCCCGGCGCTTCCCCCCAGCGCTCTGTCCCTGTCTCGGAAGCCGAAACTTCCCGCACCACTGGGGACCAGTTCTCTGAAGCCGACGCTGCCCAGGCTCTCGCTGCGGTGGGGCTCTGGGGGTCCGGCCTCTCGTGGCTTCAGAAAAGCTCGTTCTCCCAAAGGACGCTCCCGCTCTTTTCCCACCCCCCTGCAGGGGGTGCTGTTAGAACTGATGACGGCGGACACACGCAGCGGCACAGACACCGCAAACGGCTCAGAGATGTTAAGGGCCTTGCGCTGATGCCGTGGCGATGACTCCAGAGGGAAAAGGCTGCCTGGAAACGAGGGCCTAGAGGAGCCATTGTGGGCGGAGCCAGAATACAGCATTCGTCGGTTTTTCGGGGATGTGGGCTGGCAGACTCCCAGGTCGTCACCTTTGAACACCTTCAGCTGTTCAGGAAGAGCTCTCTGCAGTGGGGAAGATGAAGAGGAGGAAGAAGAAGGCAGAGATGAAGATGAAGTATTCTGAGCTCCTCTTCTTTTCATGCTGGGGCTACTCCCGATGACCCTGCTGGCCTTCCGCAGGTCAAACTCCCACTTTGGATCCTGCTCATTGGGGTCGTAATTGACGTCTGAACCCAGGGTTCGGGATTTCACCACTGGGGCAATGAATCCGTTGGCTCCTGCAGCTGATGCGGCTTTGTCATCATCTGAATGGGAGTAAAAATCAAGGTATTGATATTAATTGAGAACTTATAAGTGTTTAAGCAATTGTGAATGTAAATTTGTTCATATCTACTAAAAGGGTCCATTGAATTCAAACATTTTTTGGGCTGTGCAGTCCAAAATATTAATTCCCTTTCTGCAAAAAGCCTGAACTGAACATATACAGTGGGTATAAAAAGAGTCACCCCCTTAAAAATAGTTCCTTTTTGTGCTTTACAGCCTTAAATGAAAAAACACGCACAATTTTTCTTCCCAGCTTTACTTACTCAATGCAACCTATAACACCCAACTGAAAGAAACACTATATTGCCTAAAGTGTTCGCTCACCTGCCTTTACACTCATTTGAACTTAAGTGACATTCCATTCTTAATCCATATGGTTTAATATAATGTCAGCACATCCTTTGCAGCTATAACAGCTTCAACATTTCTGGGCAAGCTTTCCACAAGGCCTTTTCTACAAGGAGTGTATTTATGGGATTTTTTGACAATTCTTCCAGAAGCACATTTGTAAGGTCAGACACTGATGCTGGACGAAAAGGCCTGGTTCTAAGTCTCCTCTCTAATTCTTCTATCAGGCTGAGGTCAATACTCTGTGCAGGCCAGTTATGTTGGAACAGGAGGGGACCTTCCCCAAACTGTTTCCACAAAGTTGAGAGCATGAAATTGTCCAAAAACTCTTGGTATGCTGAAGCATTCAAAGTTCCTTTCACTGGAACTAAGGGGCCATGCCCAGCTTGTGAAAAACTATGCCACACCCTAATCCCCCCTCCACCAAACTTTACACTTGGCACAATGCAGTCATGCAAGTATCATTCTCCTGGCAATCATGAAATCCAGACCCATCCATTAGATTGCAAGATGGACACGTGTGATTCATCAGTTCAGAGAACGCATCTCCACTGCTCCAGAGTTCAGTGCCGCCACTTTACACCACTGCATCTCACACTTTGCATTGCACTTGTTGTATGGCTTAGACATTGCACATTGATGTATGGCTTGGATGCAGCTGCTCGGCCATGGAAAAACATTCCATGAAGCTCTCTACGCACTGTTCACAAGCTGATCTGAAGCATGAAGTTTGAAGCAATTGACTCTGCAGAAAGTTGACGACCTCGCTGCACTATTAACCTCAGCATCCGCTGACCCCACTCTGTCATTTCACGTGGCCAAACACCTAGTGGCTGAGTTGCTGTCGTTCCCAGTTGCGTTCCAAAATATTTAGTAGCAAAAACATTTCATGATTGGACTTCATGTACAGGTGGCATCCTACACCTGTAGCCATGGCAGTGATTGGGACACCTGAATTTAATTATTTAGATGGGTGAGTGAATACTTTTGACAATGTAGTGTACCACAGACACAGTTCAGAAAACCGATAAAAAATCTGAGATTAGTAAACACCTCCCCCCACCCCCCAATGTCAATACTTATTTGAACCAACTTTTGTTTTAATGACAGCCTTGAGGCTCAACTTTGCACATCTAAATTGAGAAATATTTGCCCATTCTTCAGGTAGTGGATTTTCCTCACAAATTCTTTTACTTCTACCCTAACGAGGACCCCAGTGGAAGAGAAACACCCCTACAATGGGATGCTGCCACCTCCATGCTTTACTGTAGGTGTGGTGTGGTGTGGATGGTGAGCTGCATTGGATTTGGATTTGGATCCTTCACTAATCACACGATTGCACTTGATCACAGGTGGAAGCCAGTAACCATGGTCTGCAATGGAAATGATGGTTATTTACACATGATTCAGTTTACAAATATTGTTTAGGAAGGGCTGATCCTTTATTAATCTCAGTATTTCTTGTTTTTTTTTCTATTCTTCTGAACTGTGGTTATGATATTTTTCACCTGGGTGTTACAGATGCATTGAATAAGTAAAACGTATTTGAAATATTGGTTTGTGTGTTGTCATTTAAGGCTGTAAAGCAAAAAATAAATAAATAAAAATAAAGGAATATATATATATATATATATATATATTAAAGGGGGTGATTCTTTTCTATACCCACTGTACATGTGTAAAATTTATAACTAGGTTCTTCATATGTCCCCTAAGGTACAGAAATGGGGTTATGCTACATACGTCTGAGGTTAAACAACAGTGCATTCTGAGTCCAGAGCAACATATCCCCTGCCAGATATGTCAGCGTGCATAATGGAGACTGCATTTAGCACAGCAGGTTAAATACACACTCCATTGGTCTGTCCTCGTCTCTGACACTCAGCCTCAATACAACAAGCTGGATTTTAGGTCTGTAGCCCCACCTGTTGGCAGAGAACAGAGGGAGTCCATGCTCTTTGATGGCCGTATCACAGTCTTTTCTGTGGAGACAAAAATAAATACCTTTTTCATTTCAAAAACACATCTGCATAACACTGTGTCAAATTACACATTATGCATCCACTAATGATGTGTGACCGCACATCTTATTAGATATTTTTTATAGACCATTAACTGAAAACACACTCACAGTCCAATTCAGTAATGGAAAGTCTCATAGCTCTCTGACTCAAAAAGCCCACAAATTCTCACCACATATGTTTTTTTCCCCTTGAATTTTTGTTTAGGCTGAAGAGGATAAAGTGATTCATATCTCTACTATGCTGCCCCCCCCCCCTGCTCCACACACACACTTCTGTGCCTTCATTTCCTTTTTCTTTTTGTCTCTGTGAGCCTGCTTATTTTTCTGTCTGCTCTTCACACAGAAACCTCATGAACGTATAGGTGGGTACGTTCACACTGCCTACCTACAGAGCTTCACTCTTAAAAAACACTTCAAAAAGCAAAAAATTATAAAACTTTTTTAATAAATGAAAAATGTGTGTAGGGGGGTGTTGTGTGTGTTCTTTTTTTATTAACTGATGTTATTTATTATTTTCAAATAAATGTATTCTCATTAGGTTCAAATGTTATGTACTTTTCCTCCTTTTTTTGTATAATGCAATTTTCAGTCAGTGCGGAATTATTTCCTGACCTGCACAGTGCATTTAATCTGCTCTCAGACAGTGATATTCTGTCACTGCTTGCAAAGAGCAGCCTGACTGATTGCATTGAAACTGGTGCAGATTTAAACCAATCACAAAGAACCATGGGTCAAAGTTTGCACGTGTGTGTAATATTACATACATGATAATAGTTGGTAACATCTATGCAAAGGAATGGGCAAAGTAATACATTCAAGACTTTATGTGCTGGACAGATATGGATTTCATATAATGATATACTACAGAAAATGATTTTGTTCACTTCAGCATCCAACATGAATTATTCAGTATCTACTGTGAATTATTCACTATCTACTATTAATTATTCGGTTTGTACTATAAATTACTCAGTATCACAGTCTCCATTATGAATTATTCAGTATTTCTGAATTACTAACTACTATAAATTATTCAGTAACTAGTATGAATTGTTTAGTCTGAACTACAAATTATTCTTTGATAAAAACGTACGTTCTGTAGCTATGAGAGTGAGCAAGTGCAAAGTAGTGTATTAGAATTCGTGCACACAAACACACACACACACACATTTTACCTGAGATGTTTTGTCCTCTCATGAATACACTCCCATTGCGACTCAGTTTCCCTTTGGCATCAGTGACAGAGCGGCCCAGGCTAAAGATGGCCTTCCATTTCTTTGACTTTCCTGAGAATTTCCTTCTGTTGTGTACATTTATAACATTGACATGTAATTTGTCCAGCCAAAGAAAAACACCACACATTTTAATGTTAAAACACATTGTGAGCACTTGTAAAATATTTGTAATATAAATTATTGACGTGGCAATTGTTACGCAATTGAATGTATAAGTAAATGTAGTAAGGACATACATGTGTATGTAAATATTTTCCCAGTGTCTGTGTGTGTTTAAAAGATAGTGAAGGAGGCAATGTATATTCTTGGGTGTAACAATAACTACAGGATAACATCAGTGACAGAACAAGTCGAGTTATGTGTACAAGGTGTATTTGTGTGTTTGTGTGTGTGTGTGTGTGTGTGTGCTCAGTCTAACCGTTGGGCAAATTTACAGCAGTGCAGGATGGCCTGTTAGTGATTCTGGGGGTGGATTTTGGGTGTGTGTGTTAGAGCAATAAACTGCATTAGAAGATTCACCAGTTCTGCAGCATTATAACTGATTGGGATAATAAATTTAATTTAAGCATAAATGTTTTGACAAAAATAAAACTCTTTTCTAATCAGCAACCAAAGAAAAAATGATCCCAAACCGATAAGCAAAAAAAACCAATACAGCATGAATTGAATTTCTGGATTTTGTCAAATTTAGAAGTGCAAAATAAATTTTTTTCTATCCTGGTGTATACACATTCTCTATATTTTTTAAACATTCAGGGCCAGATGTAAGGGCAAGTACACACCCAGTCCAAAATTTGCTGTGTAAGCAATACATGTTCACTGTGAACTTGAATTTAATGTTTGATTTACTAAGGCCTTGTCCACACAGACGTCTGAATCAAGCATTTTTCTGACGTCTGTGGCATCAAATGAGCAAACACTGACCATTTCTGCTTGATGGAGTGAATCAGGCCCACAAAACATCACATACAGCTTTGTTTTCACCATAATCCTATCGACCACAAAGAAAACCCTTTTTTTGTGTTTAAATGACATTAATTTAATACTTTAATGTTCTGGTGAGGCAGATATGTGCCATGGTTACTAGGTGTTCTGCTTAAGAGTGGAAACTTAATGGGGAAATTTGTGTTTCTTCATAGATCACACAAAGCTTCTTTTTTCACATTGTGCAGTCAGAAGGGAGCGATGTTTCCTCTGTCTGCGTCGTTGTATCAGGAGGATCTTTCTAAAGACTGATCCATATTTCATAAATCCAATGAAGAATGAACCTCAAACTGCACAACTCACAGACACACTATGGACTGATTCACTACTGCCCCCACAGGTCAACACACAACATTACAGTCTGAGTTACCGGTTGGAAGTCATCAGAGGTCAGTGAACACAAATCTAACATAAATTAAATGCCACTACAGAATGCCTAAGTCACTAAGAGCTCATTCATTTATTTTACCTGTGTGGACAAGGCCTTAAGCTTATCATGCAAACTGTGCCCAGCCCCACCCATTAGCTACGCACTGGTGAGACACACTGTATATAAAGAGACTGAGACTTCAGTAATGAAGCGAGTGGTGTTAATGAAGCTCTTCCAATGATCTACAGGGGTGCGCTGGCAATGAGAACCCCAGCAGCATGGACGCATTATGGCCTCGTCACTGCATATTCTGTGGTGCATCTTCTTACAAATGTACATCTGATCCAGAGGCTTTAAACATGTTGTTCTGATGGTGAACATTATTTCAGCTGGTGTTTGAAGCTCATTGCTTTGTCCTGCCATTATTTCTTCTGCTGCTGTTAAACTCTGGGTTTCTTTACTCAAAGACAACTTTACTGCTGCTGTAAAAAGACATGTAATATCTAATCAATCAGGCTCTTTATTCTCAAAATAATACTATCATGAGAATCAAATTAAAATGAATCAAGTCAAAATGAAGTGAAATTTCATGGCGTACTGAATCGTTTCCCTGAGAAACAAATGAAGCTTAATCACCATGATCTTCCAGATTTGCAGTGTGTATGAGTGTCATACTTGTTCTCAGCGATGTCAATGACAGTGTGGTACATGGCGGCCGTGGTGGTGTCCGGCAGACTGTTCTCTCTCTGCCTCTCGCGCCGGGCCGGGTGATTTGGACTGAGCGATCGTGCCTGAGCTTCCTCCAGACTCATCAGCTTCATTGGCCCACACTGAGTACTCGCAGGCATGGTGGCATACTTCTCCATACACATCACCCCTGGGCCTGCAAACACACACACACATTCACACACACTCAAGAAGCTTGAAATTGTCATGGATGAGAAAAAATTTTGGATAAAAAACATTTTGCACCATTTCGGCTGTTCTACTGAAATGTCTGCACAGTGTAAAGGGCAACTTGTGTTTTCAATAACAAGCTCCTTATTCTACAATATAATCACTCTGTCCTTTAGACTAAAAACCCATAATCTTATGGCTAAATAAACAGTCAGTTCCAAAACACAGAGCATTAACCTCTTCATTAACTCCACATAATGCATCTCCTTTCATTTTGACTGAAGGAGTCAAGCTCAGTCATCCGTTCAGACGCCACAGAGCCGAGAAACTGGAATCAGCAAAAAATAGCAGCACAGCTAATCATTACCATATTTCCCCAACAATAGGTCACCCCACATTATAGCCCCCATTTTATAAACCTCAGAAAATGCTTATTTAGGTTTTAAAACTCTAAAATAAGCCGCCCCATATTATTAGCTGCAGTGATCTGAAGTAAAAGCATCTACCTCGACCCCCGGAGACCTTTGCAGCTCTATACCTCTATATATATTTCTATTGGTATCCTTATTAAAAGGAATGTTTACATTTGTAAAACTATCAAAAATTAACATATTTCCAACTATAAAACCAACAAACAAACAAATTAAAATTATTAAAAGTTAAATATAAACAAAGTGTTTTTTGAGAGTATTTAGATACTGAATTAAACCGTTGTAAGTAGTTTGCATCCATTGAATCTTTTTGAGAGTTAGATGTAGTTGTAAATGTAGATGTTGTTTCAAAGGCGGGTGTGTATATATATGAACTAGTGGAAAGTGTTGTTTTTCATGTACAAGCATTTCTATCATAACCTTGTATATAATTGCACATATGCAGCTGTTATGTGGTTGTGCTTTGTGCTAGACTTCTGCCCTTTGTTTTTACATTATATTTTTGGCTTCAGTTCTCCTGTCATTGTATTCAGGCCTCTTCCCCCAAGAGCCTTTTTCTTCAGTAGGACAATTGCTGCAGGTGAGTTGTATTAAAGGGCAGTCAGTGGTTTTACAACAATAAAGTGGTGACCCGGTCACTTGACTTGCAGCGAAGAGGTTGTTACGATACTTTAAAGAGATTTTAACAATGTTCGCACACTACAACACACTCATTTATTTCAATAAAGCAAGGACAACAAGACAAGAAGCCTTGAAATATATTCACAGAAGTTCATCTTATTATTTTAATAGGCAGCTTATATGAAAAGTGGATAAAAAAAGAAAAGAAACTAAGATTAACGTCTTAAAGCTTAAAACAATACTGGTTGCAAACATAAAGGCCCGGCCCTGCTGATTAGAGAGCACTATACTATAAAGGTTAAATGTACAGATGTTGTACCTTCTTTAGGCTTGTGTGGTGCTTCTTCATGGTTAAAGATCTGCGCTGTGTGGTTCAGGATGAACTCCACCACCGACTGCTGCACACGAACCTCCAAAAATGCCTCATCCCCATTACAGGAGGACACTTCAATATCCTTAGACCTGCACAGGCAAAACAACAGAGCAGAACTGAAGAACAGGGTCTGTGGGGTTAATGGACTGGATTTAAAGTGAAGTGACATTGTGAAAACACTCAATCACACACAAAGTGCATCACAACAAAATGTGACCCCTGCATGTAACCCACCCACATGTGGAGCAGTGTGCAGATCTCCACAGCACCCAGGGAGCAGTGTACCGGAAAGGCACCGTGCTCGAGGGCACCTCAGTGGTGCCTGGACTTGGACTTGAGGCTGGTTGATTACAAGGGCAAGGTTCTTACCAGTAGGCTGCCACTGCCCACCAAACGTGTTATCATTTTCATTCATGCTGTTCTGAAACCTGCACATGTGTCAGAATGAGCTTTATGGTACTACTATCAGCTAATGGAGACACAATAATAATAATAATAATAATAATAATAATAATAATAATAATAATAATAACAATAATAACAATAATAATAATAATAATAATAATAATAATAATAATAATAATAATAGTAATAATAATAGTAATAATAATTGTTATTAGTATTATTATTATTATTATTATCATCATTATTAATAATAATTAATTATTATTATTATTATTATTGTTTTTATTTAAAAAAATTTTTTTTATTTAACAGACAATAAAACCACATAAGTTAACATTCTCTTTATAAAGGTGCAATAAATAGACTCTTTAAGCAATGCCATAGAAGAACCACCAGATAATGAGATTTGTGAGTGTGAAGAACTTCTGAAATGAATTGTATGAAATTGTTCATTTTGAACTCTGGCAAGTATGTTGCTGACCGGAGAAGGTTCGGTGCCCACACCAAGGCCAGGTTGCGGGTGTGCATGTTGGTGTGTTGGCTGAGCGTGGCCAGGTGAGACAGGTGCTTTGCCAGGTACTCCAAAGTTCTACAAATAAAAAGACAAATACCATAGTTTATTAACAGTATCAACATACTCAACTGTCTATTATGACAGAACACTGACAGATAATAATAACACTGAATAATGTAGAATCATTAGAGATACCCAAAAGAAAGTTACCTGAAGTGGGAATCCGGGAGCTCTTTGATGGCACTCTGAATGTTCTGGAGCTGTTCATGTTCTCCTTTGACCGACACAGCATCCTGCAAGGATGGAAAGTATGGAGACGTAACTGACAGGTAGGATTTCCATTCTCTGACAGTTCATTCGGACCTGTCGCCCTTGATGCCCAGGCCTAATGAAGGCCTTAATATAATATCTGTGTGTCAGATTCTGGATCTGGCAGGCCGGTGTTGATCACTGACCCTCCAGGACCAGAGTTGGTCTCCCCCTGGTATATGTAGTTCAGAAGTACAGTAGCAAATAAATACCAATTTGCTAAACTTGTTGATTATGAATGTCCTTCTTTCAGATGCAGATGTTTCTGCTGAGTTTGATATTTCTTTCACATGTACAAAGCATATGCTTTAAGAAATATTGCCCCATAGACTTTCTACAGCAAACAAGAACACATTGACTAAAGTAGACAATATAATACCACATGTAATGTCACACAAATTTCTCTGTATTGGAGCATGATACAGAGACTGATATCATGTTTATAAAAATATCTTTGTTTTAATTATTTCTATGTTGTAATGTATGACTGCTCGATTATTTTAAGCAACATAAACATTACATTTTTGTATAGGAATGATGTTTTTTGGACTGTGCTACTGTAACTAATCTTGGTAAACTGATCACAGTGTGTTGGGAGTTCTGTTGCAGTCTAGAGGATAAATGAAAATGTTAAAAAGCTATAAATGTTAAAAAATGATAAAGTGAACTGTGTTTGGTGAAATAAAACTGATTCAGATTAGATGTGTTCATCTCCCCAACATGATTTTCATTTTGAGAACCTGTGTTTGAGTGAATCCCTAATGTGTTTCTCATTAACCTCTCTTACATTCTCTCACTTACTGTGAATTTCTTGTAGAGTTCATAGGTAAGCAGTGGGTTGGGCAGTTCCCTGAAGTAGAGCTTACATAAGGAGCCAACACAGTGGATATCCTGAAGATACACTTCCTTAGTGAGGTCAGGACACAGATCAGAGCTAAATTCCTGCCTGCGCACACACAAACACACACACCATAGTATCAATTCCAGTTTTAATTTACAATAATAAATAGTATAAACATCATTAGCAAGTGTAATAATGTTCATTTTAGCAGAACATAGCCAAAAAAAAAAAAATTAACATACCAACCCCCAAAAGTTGAGATTTTTCATGAAATGCAATAAAACAAGAATGTGTGGTTTATTAACTCTCTTGAACTTTTATTTAACTCACAATATTTTATTATAAAATATTTACCATGTACATTGTTACAAGAAAAATGTGACACAAAGTTGGGAAGGAGACTTGTTTACCCTTGTGTTACACCACCTTTCCTTTTAACTACACTGTTATATCATTTGGGAACTGAGGAGACTAAATGCTTTTTGCAAGTGGAATATTTGCCCAGTCTTGCTTTTCACAAGTCCTCATCTGCTCAACTGTAAATGATGGGCATTTTCTGATTCTCCTTTTCATGAAGTTCCATAGAGTTTCAGGAGGAGACAGAACCAGACTGCTTTCAGGCTAGTCTAACACATCTAAAATGTATCTATAAAGCCCCACTTTATAAAGGCCTTGCATTATTCTACTGAAACAACTATGGACTTCAAGACATTGAAAGCAGAATATGTCTCTCTGTAATGCGTCTGTCAGTGGGACCTTCACACCCATGCTATGGCCAATGATACTTCTCTTCACGTACCATGACAGATGTTGGCTTTTGCTCTGGATTCCCTGAATCTTTTCACAATATCAAGTACAGTAAATGACCTTGGTTTTTTGTAATCCCATGAATCCCATGAGAAATGTTCTTGTTAAACTGACTGACAATTCTCTTTTGAGAATTCTCTTGTTGAGAATTTCAAACGTTTGGCACAATGCACCCAATCTTTGCCTTACACCCAGTCATGATCCATATCCATATCAGTTAAGTTCAAGAGTGTTAAGAAATCACACTTTTTTTTGTTGCATTTCAGAAAATATCTAGAAAAAACTTTTCTAGAAATGGGGATTGTAATTTAAATAATAGTCGTTAGGTACACACAGCCTAATGTTGATCATGCTGTGTTTAAAACAAATACAACATGGCCTAGTGTTCATCACACCATGATTAATACAAATACAAAATAATCCAATGTTCATCACACAATGATTAATACAAATAAAGCACAGCCTAGCATTCATCACACCATGATTAATACAAATACAGCACAGCCTAGCATTCATCACACCATGATTAATACAAATATATACAACACAGCCTAGCATTCATCACACCATGATTAA
>JBBIGC010044360.1:0-11656 GCA_037576955.1 Lepidarchus adonis | reverse complement strand
TGGATTGAGGTCCGGAGACTGGCTAGAACACTCCAGAACCTTGAAATGCTTTTTACGTAGCCACTCCTTCATTGCCCGGGTGGTGTGTTTGGAATCATTGTCATGCTGGAAGATCCAACCACGTTTCATCTTCAATGCTCTCACTGATGGAAGGAAGTTTTTGCCCAAAATCTCATGATACATGGCCCCATTCATCCTTTCCTTAATACAGACCAGTCGTCCTGTCCCCTTTGCAGGGGAAACAGCTCCAAAGCATAATGTTTCCACCCCCATGCTTCACAGTGGGTGTGGTGTTCTTAGGATGCAACTCATCATTCTTCCCCCTCCAAACACGGTGAGTGGTGTTTATACCAAAGAGTTTCATTTTGGTCTCATCTGACCACATGACATCCAGATGGTCTCTGGCAAAATTTAGACGGGCCTGGACATGGTTTTAAATTATGACAAAGTAGTGTGTTATTAATAGTAACCTTATACTGTGTTCCCAGCTGTCTACAGGTCATTAACCAGCTCCACTATGTAGTTCTGGGCTATTTCCTCACCGTTCTCAAGATCATTTGTACCCATGAGGTGAGATCTTGCATGGAGCTCCAGATCGAGGGAGATTGTCAGTGATCTTGTATTTATTCCATTTTCTAATAATTGCTCCAACAGTTGATCTCTTCTCATCAAGCTGCTGCCTATTGTAGATCGGATCATCCCAGTCTTGTGCAGGTGAACAATCTTGTCCCTGGTGTTGTTAGACAGCTCTCTGGTCTTGGCCATGGTGGAGGTTGTAGTCTGACTGTTGAGGTTGTGGACAGGTGTCTTTTATACAGATAACAAGTTCAAACAAGTGCCATTAATACAGGTAACGAGTGGAGGATAGAAGAGCTTCTTAAATAAGAAGTAACAGGACTGTGAGAGCCAGATCTTGCTTATTTATAGGTACTAAATACTTATTTTCTGAACCATTATACAAATAAACTCTTAATAAACCATACACTGTGATTTCCTGGATTTTTTTACATTCTGTCTCTCACAGTTGAAGTGAACCTATTATGAACATTACAGACCTCTCTCATTTTAAGTAGGATAACTTGCAGAACCGGTGGCTGCCAAATATTTTAATGCCCCACTGTAGTAGTGGATCAAACCCATCATAATCTGGTAACAGGTCCAATGTTCATTTGCAAAGTAGCTAACAGAACATTGTCGATAGATCTTAAACTAAATACAAATGTAGACAATTAAATTAGTCAAAGTACAATCAAAAACCCTTCCACAATGCTGAAATGTTATTGCTCACTTTGGCTGGGATGGGGGGGGGGGGTATCTTAGGCAGCTAGTGAACAGCCAGTTCTTGATGTTGATGTACAAGAAGCAGGAGTTGGAGTCGCTTTGACAAGAGCCTTATTATCTCCCAAATGGCAGGTCTTTTGAAGTGTCCCAGGTATGCAGTAGTCAGTATCTACCAAAAGTAACCCAAGGAAATATAACAGGGTCATGTGCACCCAAGGCCTATTGATGCACATACAGAACAAAAACTCGCCCATCTGGCCCAATCCTATAAAAGAGCTACTGTAACACAACACTCTGATAGACAGGGGTCAGGACACACAGTGCACCACAGTCAAATGTGGAAATGACAAATCAGAATACATTAGGTGCACACCAGAGTGATGAAAACTATAATCATGGAGGAGCACAGTGTGAGAAATCAAAGAAGGTAGAATAGTTTAGATAAATAATGATCTTGTTAAAATTATAGTAGCAAGTTTAATTAGAAAAATAAAATAACGAAAAATAGAAAGAAAGTCAAGCACCAGGACTAAGGCTCCATTAAGGTGGTATATGTAAGAAGGTCATTCAGCCTGAGGATGAAAAGCTTGCAGAAGCAGGATGAGTCATAATAAAGCCTTAGGAGTTGAGACCAAACCTTGTATTACTCCTGACCTGGGCCATTTCCTCAGTTTCAGATATAAACACCAGAGCAAATGAGGTGATTAACAAATTATGCACTCTAATACAATGAGGGTTTTTTCATGTGATTTTACTACTTTTATTGTCCATCTTTTTCCCATTCAGTTTGTTCTACCTAAGTGGTGTCTGGTTTGGAAGTTTCAGATCACAAGTTCTTAACCACTATAACGCAAGAAGTAGACCAAATATCCAGCCTGCTAAATATCTGGGCCAGTCATCGGCAAACCACAGCCAATGAGAGTTCACAAGTGGAGGAAACGATGTAGGGACGCTCACCTCACAAAAAACCCTGAAGGAGATCATTATTGTGCCGTTGTGGACTCTACAAACTAAACTAATTTAATAGAGCTTTGCAAGGGCACCATACTCAATACCACAACTGCTCAAAACCATAATTTCTCCATTACCTTTTTTGAAGTGGGCTGGATTTGGTCCATTTCCGCCTAGTTGGTATAGGCGTATTAAAAGCTTAATAACTTCAAAGCAGAATGTCTTAGAAACATCATTGAAATAGTAAATTGATCAGAACACATGTACTTAATTTAAGAAATTATGTTTAACTTTAGAGCTTTTCCATAATTTACTTTGCGTTTAATTACTTTTTAATTTAAAAATAAAGATTCCCTTATAAAAGGGTAATTTACTTTTGAATAATTCCAAATATATGTCAATCTGTTTAATAATAATTTTTAATATGTTCATCACAGACCTGTTTTCAATATATGTGTAAAATTTCAGATTGATAGAGTAAATACTTAGAGTGTAAATTACATATATGTAAACCCTGAACATTTTTGTAAATTTTTACTCAGTTGATATGACCGTGATATAATCTATCTACAGTCTTATGCAAAAGTTTGGGCACCCCTAAATATAAATAACAGATTTAGGTAATGTTGTAATTGAAAAGATGTTAACACAGTCTCTTTAGCAAATGGAAAAAATCATCTTTTCAGCAAACATTGATGCATAGTTACTGTTTTGCCATAAATTTAACAAAATAATAAAAAAAAAAAATCTGCTGCAGAACGTTGTCCAGGCAGAGCAGTGGTCCTGCAAGATGGGGAAGTAAGTGACCCCGTTCACACACACACACATAACTTGTGTTTGCTTGTCTCAAGGTTGAGACTCATGGTCAATACAGTGATCCAACCAACAATCGAGTAGTATGAACAAGGCTTTAGAAGAAGTGCAAACTGCATCATATAATAATTTTGCTTTTCTATTTTTTTTTTCAGCAGACTTGGCATGACATATGCATGGCTGTCTCCTGACAAATCATTTGGCCATTGAAAACACAAGCGAAATTCAGGCTTATTTGCATACAGAGCGGGAAAGTAAGATCCGATCACAAGTGGTAATTCGAGACACATTCTAATGCCATGTGTGAACAGGGCCAGGGGCACATGTAGTACTTAATAATGAATGATGAGAGATTAAATATGCCTACGATGAGCCAACATCCAGCAGGTTAACCATAGAAAACAGCTAAGAACTTAATGGAAGCTAATATCAAAGGTGCAAATAATGTTTTATGACTACTTGGACATTTATTTTTTTATTGTTTTTTTCTTTTTTGGTTTCCCAAAACCCTGAATTTTAGTTCAGGGTACAAATCCTCATACACACAAAAAAACATTTTTACTATTACATTTTTAAATAATAAAGGTAATAAAGGTGTTATACATGTACATATGAACAAAACAGTAGTTCTTAAAACTATAACAAAATAACAAAATATAAACAAATGACCTAATATTCCAGGCACATGACCCTGAAACATCATAAAAAGATCCTTAAATTGAAAGTGATTTTGGGTGGATTTTGTTTGCACTTTCATAATCCACAAAAAACTAAGACAAAAAAATATTTTCACAACTACAGTAAACTAGCATTACCTAAAAGATTTTAAAATAAAACAGGGTACCTTGCTCACGGCTACTGTACCTCAGTGGAACCAAGACTGGGACTTGTACCTGCAACTCTCTGATTACAAAGTCATACGCACTAGGCCGGTTTTTATGTGTAAAATGCACTCTTACAAAATACTAATTTTGGCTGTAAAATCAAAAGCAGCATGGATGTCATTGTTTGTCCGGGTAATTTCAGAATCAGAAAAAAACATTTTTATCCCAGAGGAAATTGCTTATATATAATATATATATTTATATATTATCTTTGTTAACACCTGATCCTTCCTAGTATTTCCCCAGACATTTGTACTGGGTCTCGTGCAGGTAAATTGACGTGTCAATCTTACTGATGTTATGACTGCAGCTTTCAACCACACACAACTCATTCCTTTCATAACCCCTACATGTGCACTTTTCTGTTTTTCTCTTTCGCAGCCATTCTAATCAGGCTACAACTCCCTCTCTACTCTATCCATCATCATGTTCACAAACGTGCAGACACAAAAACTCCATTTACATTTGCATTTCTTCATCTCCTCTTCTGGTGCAGAAAACACAAAAGGATGTAGGATTATAACCAGGCCTGAGTGAGACAAAGTTACATTTAAAATGCAAATTATTAAATTAATTTGCCTTTGTATTCACTGGGTCCCAGCCCAGGAATCGCCGATGCCTTGAACAAGGTGTCATCCAGCTACACTGCTCCACATGTGGGTGGGGCTTTCTTTGGGGTGCACTTTGTGTGATGGGGTGTGTTCACAATGACAAATGTGAAAAAAATGGCTGAATTGTTTGCTCCGAGTTTCTGCCGACATCAGCATCTAAACACTATGGATTTCATCTACTTTTCATTGTTAATTTACACGTAAGTTTATCTCTTTGTATTTTTTCTATACCCTCTGTTATATTTTAACAATTTTCCCATGAGGAGCGTTCCCCCAAAAAGTGAAGTTTTTTCATTCACCCATATTTTCTATCACCATGGCTACCACTCAGCCTGTTCAGTTAGTCTTCCTCCATTATTAGTAATAACTTTACATGTGGTAAGTGTTTTTTGTTAGAATCCCCCCTCCATCACCGGGATTAGTGACTTCCCAATGGTGAAGTGACTGTAAACTGGCAGCATAAATGTAGGTGAGTTTCTAAGGCTCGGCCACCAGAGCACCACTCAAGTTTGTCCTCCTCAGTGAAGCACCTGCTGAGAAACCTGAAACCTCTGGTTATTGGAGATATATTGTGAGGCATGTGAAGTTAGCCAGGCCTTTAGGGGCACCAGCAGCATTAGTCAGGTGAATCGTGGGAGCCAAGGCACTGGGCAGAGTTCTCCGCAATCATACGTACTCAAAGATAGCTTTCCAACAATATACACCTTCAAGAAAGTGAGGTTAATAAAAGTGGTGTTATAGAGGTGTGTAATTTAGTGAAGGCCGTGCCCGACACCGTAATTTGCTCTGGCCCAATACCAATGCAGTGTGGCGACAGGACCTACTTCAGGCTGTGGTCGCTGAAATCCAGGTGCAACAAAATGTAGGCTTCATAGAAAATTGGAGAAATTCTGAGGAGTATCCATCCCGTCACCCAGGTTACAACATTCAGATTGTGAAAAAAAAAATAGAAACCTATTATAAAGGTAGATTGCACTGGATGTAAAGCCAGCACCTTTGATCTAAAGTTAGGACTATTATATCTCTTACTTCAAAAGCCCCTGTTGTTAATGAAATGATCTCTGATCCAAAGTTTAATATACCTTGTTAAACAGAAACTTAATGAGTATGTAACACTAAATGAGGCGAGTCCCACTGGATATAATAATCCTAGTAGGAGGAGGTGTTGCATTTATTTATAATGATAACCTCAGCTTCATACAAAATTCTAAACCTTTTGAAGTTCTTTATATTAGCATATTACAGTTAAACCTCATTAGCTCGCCTCCAATTGGTCCAGGCCCTAAATTTGGCCAGAGCTATAGATGGAGAAATGCATACACCTGACACTGGGTGGGGACTAGCTAATGGGGTTGGACTGTACTTGTAACCACAAAAAGTAAATCTACACATCCAAATCCACTAATTATCATTTACAGATCACCGTCTCAAATGTCGCCGTTTCATCAGAAAAAGCTTTAATTGGAGGAAACTTCTATATTCACTCAATGATTTTCTCAGAGCAGCATTTGTGTCCATTTTAGATTCAGTAGAATCTGGTCAAGCTCATAGAACCCACTCACAATCTAATCACCAATCTAACGCTAACTCACGGTTTAAACATAGAAAACATAGTTACAGTTCCACAGTCCGAGTCAAACTCAGACCATTACCTTATTTCATTTAAATTGCATTTTAGTAATAACGCATGCACCGCACCACAATATCACATCAAGTGAAAGTTTACATCATCTACTGCTCAGAATTTTATCAGTAAACTACCAGAGCTTTCAACCTTGAACGGATCACTGTCAGATCTCTCAGAACTCAATAAAAAAACTGAATGCTTTAATTTAAGATTCTCCTATACCTTAAATAAATATAAAATAAACAGAGAGAAAAAAAACTGCAGAGCCAGCACAGCTTTGGGACCTGTGAGTTAATTTATTTTTGTTTTCTCTCAGCATAGAGCACAATTTCTGCTCCTGTTCCCATTTCCAATCTGCTCCAACATGTGCTGCTAACACTCTCGCTAACATGCTACATCTTTCCGCTAAAAACATCGCTTTTTCCACCCCTTTTCTGCCAGCACTAACCACCCATTCTCTGCTCCACACACTACACAGTCTGTAATGCATTGCTCCCCATTAAACCGCAAAATCCCACAACACTTACCTCCACCTTCCACCAGAAAATGGAAACAAACAAGTTGTTTGCCGGAACTAGCATCAGTTAGGAGTTAGCCTAGCTGTCATGGTCCTCGATGCACCAAAATACATAGACTTTGTGTACTGTAAATTAAAATCAGAAAAACTTTATTGTCCTTAAGGAAATTGCTTATGTAATATGCAATAATCGCTTATTGCTTAAAAGCGGTTGTAAAGTTGATTTCGTCTAAATACAGCATATGATTAGCTTCACCAAGTATAACCTCACACCCTGGTTGTAATATTCTGGCGAATACGACGAATTAAACCCTTCATTAATGCTGAATAACGGCTCTCCACTGTTCCGCCACATTACTGCTACGACGCATCTCTCCTCGTGTGATGGGTGATAATGTTCTCCCGCTTAAATGGTGCTGCAGTACAGCGATGTCAATCATCCGTGTACATGTAAATTCTTCAGTATAAAATTATATAGATTCTTTAAATAGATTTACCTTTCTTCTAATCAGATCCGTAACCACCTGTGCTGCTTTACTGTCGCTAATATTGGACGCATTCAATTCAGATATTGCATGGAGGGTTCTCATAGTGTTTTCTGGTAAACTGAGATGGTGTCACTTTAAACAGAAATTATTACTCTTATTTTGTAATTTATGTATTTATATTCTTTTTTCTGTTATTACTATCCAGTGTCAACATGAGGAGGAGATGTTCCCCTTCTGAGCCTAGGTTCCTCCCAGGGTTTCTTCCTGCAGTTTAGGGAGTGTTTTCTTGCCTCTGTTATTCTCGTTAGGGGCTCAGACCCAGATTTTAAAACTGCTTTGTGAAAACATCAGTAATAAAAAGTGCTATACAACTAAATTTCACTTGACAAATGGAAAATATGGCAATAATTATGTAACTAAATTTAAATACACAAAAATGGCAATAGTAATAAATGATCAGATATATTTCCAGCCTTGTGGCATTTGTTACAGTGAACACATGAATACAGCTCCTCTCCGCTCCATCCTGGCTGTAATTCCAAAGGTCAGCAACTCCCGTCTGAACCTCAGGAGAGATAAGCTAAGTCTCATTCACAGATGACTGGCAGAGGCTGCTTCACAACCAAGGAGCCCCAAGGGTTTCAACAGCATGAAGGACTCATTTACACAATTCTCCAATTTACCCAAACATATCTGATCAACCAAGACATGTCTGGCGTCTGAAGTTCTGGATGCTGATTGCAGGGCTAGAACTAGAAGCCACATTAAAGCCTGAATAATGCCTTTTATTCATTTGACAGATAATATGTCAGAGAGTATAAGCAAAAAAAGGAAAAATGATTTAAAAATAAATCAACAGTTTAGATTTAGTTTTAGAGTGGTTATTTAAGTTTTATATATGCTGATAACACAAGGCAACAAAAAATATCATCAGAGACCACAACTCACTTTTCTAAAACAGTTTTTCATTCAGATCTGTTTTTTTCTAGTCATGTCAACTTTTTGTGTTAGAAGTAATGTTAGTTTACAATGCACTTGCATGTACAATGTATAAGCACCAATTAAGTGAATTGTTTGATATCGTTAGATCAACGTCAAAGAGGCTCACAATGGCCTAGATATGCAGAACAGTGTCAGGCTAACACTGTTTCTTCAAAAACACACAGCATGATTTTCCTTTGTACTCTGTGTTTGGGAAGCACAATGTATAAAAAACGATACGAGAAAAATTTAACACAGATTTGAAATCAGCATGACAAACACTACATAACCCAGTGGAGCCCACACTTTATATAATAAATATAATATTCTTTAATTATAAAGATCAGGATGCACTTCACTGCTTGTTGTACATGTATAACTAGACATATGATGAATAAACTTCAATCTTGAATTGATCTTGAAAAGACAAGATGTCAGACTGGCTGCACTGTATGTCAATCAACTGTCACATACCACAGTGGGGATGGATGATAAGTTAACACCCTTTTCTAATGACATGTGATTTACCCACACTACCTATAATGTAGTGCAGCGCTCCCAAACCTTTTTCGCACCACGGACCGGTTTCATTTTCGCAGACCGACATTTAAGGTGCCGCGGATAAAAACAGCAAAATAAAATGTCCTCCTCTGCCCTGCACGCGCTCTGGTCGTTATGGTAACGCTTAAACAGTCCTTTCAGAATAAGCTTTCAATGCTGTTGTGGTGATCTCAGGGTTTTCTGCCATGACTTTCATCCAGAATAGCGGCAAAGTTGAGTCTCTCAATGCTACGGATTGAGATCAAAATTTAAATTAATTTTAATTAATTAATTAAATAAATACATACTTTTTTGTAAGGCCCATTACCGGCCCACGACCTGGTTGGAAATGCTCCATGGCCTGGTAGCGGTACACGACCCAGTGGTTGCAGACCACTGCTGTAGTGGTTCACTTGTTTTTATATTGCATTCTCACATGCCTGGTAGACTCACATGTCTTTGCAATTAGTTGGTAGATCAATGTACTGGGCACCTCTGACATAAACCAATGAAGCCAATGTAAAATAATCAATGATGACAATGAACTTTTGGCATGTGATTATTGAGTGGTAAATCACAGAAAAAAGAAAAGTAAAAACAAATCATCTAAATTATAAATATGAATTCAAATGTGTGTGTGTGTGTGTGTGTGTGTGTGTGTGTGCGCATGAGCTAAGCTACTCTGTTGAGATGTCACCTTTGCTCATTGGGGGCTCGGATTTTTTTCAGTTCAGATCAGTTGTGAAAAGCTATAGAAACAAACCTGAATTGACTTGACTAAGCATTCACTCCTCAGAATAAAGATTTTATTGCAGTGTCGTGGATTAACCCTTTTTGTTTCTTTACTTTTTAATGGCTGGTTCTTTAGGCCAGAGATCCCCAACCTTTTTCGAGCCACGGACCGGTTTAACGCTAGACAATATTTTTGCGGACCAGCATTTAAGGCATTAGCATTAGCAGCGTCTTTCTGAAATGCGCTAACAACGATCAGAGTAACGTCCTCCTCTGCCCCTCATGCGCTCTGGTCGCTATGGTAACGCGCAAACGTTCCTTTGAGAATAAGTTTTCAGTGCTGTTGTGGTGATCTTAGGGTTTTCTACCATGACTTTCATCCAGAATAGCGGCAAAGTTGAGTCTCTAACACACTTAGATGCTACGGATTGAGATCACTTTTTTTTTTTTTAAGTTTTAATTTTTTGTACGGCCCAGTGGTTGGGGACCACTGTTATATGGCACAATACACTGCAAGTACAGTATCCGATATATAATATAGTTGCAGTATACAGAATACAGTGCACAATAGTACAATAAAAATAGACTATAGAATGCACAGTGCAGTTATAGTACAACATGTACAGTGCCTGTGAGCCAAGCCAAGTTGAGCTTAAATAGAAAGTGGATGGGCACTGTTCAGCTGTTTCTTAGGGTGATGAAGAAACTGGAATTGTATCTGGTAGAAGTCCTGGTGTGTGAGGCATTCTGTATGAAACAGAGTCTCAAATGGTTCAAAATAGAAACAAAAAATTGCTACAAGTCAAACAGACAATGTACAGGACTATATACAATACTGTACAGTATATACAGTGGGGTGATTTTTTATGCTTTAAAAATGACACTCAAAGACAAGCCAGGCAACAACGTTCTCTATCAGTCTAAAAGTCACTCTTCAAGAGAAGAACCAATAAATTCAACGGAATTGCTTATTTATGAGATGCTCTGTAGAAAGAGCTGGGAATTTAAATGAGGCTGCGTGCAGCTAGACCATAGGAGACCAGGCTGTGGAGTTAAGAGATCATGTAGAATGCGATATGTGATCGAAGCATGAAGCAAAGTGGTGTGTTCTTACCCCTTTCTATCAGAGCCAGCATTGACATTACTCACACTTCCCACATGTATCATTGAGCCATGGTTGTCCATGACCCTGTTCAATTTTTTGTCCTTTCTTGGATCTGCGATCACCTTTGTTATGTATTAACTACTGCAGACCTGGAACACTCCACAAAGCCTGCTGCCCTGGAGATGATCTAGCCATACACTCCAGTACATCAACTTCAAGAACTGACTTTTCACTTGCTGCCTAATATATTCCACCCCCTGGACAGGTGCCATTATAATAAAATAATTAGTCACTAATGTTATTCACTTCACCTGTCAGTGGTGTTAATGATATGTAGTAATATTAATGTCAGTCATAACATTTAAACCCCATTTAAATATTGGTAATAGCGTGTGGGTGTAGGTCCACACTGTGCTGCCAAAATCTGACCTGTTGAGGTATGAACCCATCAAGCCCACAAAATCACCAAGATGTCACCAGCAGAAGCTATAAACTGAGAGATGGAGACTCCGTGGGTCCATTAGTTTGTCCAGCACATCAGATACAGCAACAATTTCTTCTCCAACTAAGTGATGCACACACACCTTTCCATCTACATGTTGCAAAAGGAAGACCTGGGCACCTTCTTCCATTGCTCAATATTGCTGTTCTGAGGCTCAGGCTACATTAGATTGAAATTTATTTTCATTACACATGTGTAAATACAGAATAACAAGATTCAATTTAGCATCTAATCAGTAGTGCAAGAACAGCAAGTGCAATGAATACAGTATATGGATTATGTACAGTATGAACGGTTGAATGCAGTGTGTACAGTTGAATGCAGTGTGTACAGTTGAATGCAGTATATACAGTTAAAAGCAGTGTGTACAGTTGAATGCAGTGTGTACAGTTGAATGCAGTATGTACAGCTAAATGCAGTGTGTACAGTTATATGCAGTGTGTACAGTTATATGCAGTGCGTACAGTTAAATGCAGTATGTACAGTTGAATGCAGTGTGTACAGCTAAATGCAGTGTGTACAGCTAAATGCAGTGTGTACAGTTAATTGCAGTATATACAGTTAAAAGCAGTGTGTACAGTTGAATGCAGTGTTTACAGTTAAATGCAGTATGTACAGTTGAAT
>JBBIGC010044330.1:0-11658 GCA_037576955.1 Lepidarchus adonis | reverse complement strand
CTACCAAAGGGGGGCCCAGCAAAAAAAGTTTGGGAACCACTGCTTTAATTCAAGAATCTCATCTAAAGTTGGAGGATGTCCATAGATTCAATAATAAATATTATAAAGTTGCCGCTTACTCATCTGCGGAAAATAAGACTAAGGGCGTTGTTATTCTGATTCAGAGAAATTTACATATGAATGTTCTTGAGAGCGGCAGCGATGGGGAGGGTATGTCAAAGTAGTAGACCAACATAGGAAGCTAGCACCTGTCACAGTATATGCACCCGCTACATATAACACTGCTTTTTCCCCCCGATACTGACAAAGTACCTCCTCTGCCTTTCAGTTTGTGAAATCGTTCTAGGTGCAGATATGAATGCGGATATGGCTAATGATTTGGATAGATCGACGAATAAGGAGATCTATGCACAGGCGTTTTTTTCTGACAGTATGAGGCACTGTGTTTCCTCTCTCTCTTTAGTAGACACTTAGCGCCTGCTCAATCCGTCAGCGAGAACATACACATTTTTCTCATCGACTCACAAATCCTACTCTCGGATTGACTATATTTTCACGTCCTGTAGTCTGTCGTCACTGTTAACTGACTCAAATATTACACCAATGTCACTTTCTGACCACAGTTGTAATATGCTAAGACTTTTACTGACCGAGTGCTTACCTAAAGCACGTCACTGGTGTTTTAACATGGCTCTACTGCATGAGGAAAATTTCCACTCCCAATTTAACTCTGACCTTCTGTGATTCATAGAAAAAAATAAAAACTCTGTTGATGACCCTTGAATTTTATGGGATGCGATAACGGGATTTCATATAACTCTCGTTTACAGAAGTTACGTCTCAAAAAGATATCCGATCTTGAAATTCAACTTGCTATGCTAGAGAGAGCAAACCACCTATTGTTCTCAGATCATACAGCCACCAAAATAGGAGTTGTTAAATCAGAACTGAATCAGTTATTAAGGACTAAAGCAGAATTTCTCATACAAAAGACAAGGCAAAACTATTACTTTCAGGGAAGCAGACCTAGCCACCTGCTAGCTCTCCAGTTGCGCACCAATCAGAAATTTGCCAATATTGCAGCCATAAGATCTCAATCGGATGAGTTACTGACAGACCCAAAGCATATTAACACAACCTTTTGCTCTTTTTATTCTACATTATATACTTCAGAATCTAGTTGCTCTTTCTTTCTTTCTCTCAACACTTAATTTACCGCGACAGAAGCTGTGTCTTTAGCTGACCCTATTTCCATCAAGGAGATGGAAGCTGCTTTAAAATGTATGAAGAAAGAAAAGTCTCCAGGCCTAGATGGATTTTCTCCTGAGCTTTACTTGGCTTTTTGGACCAAGTTAGGTCCTCCTTAACTTGACATGATAAACTACTCATTTGAGAAAGGATCTTTTGGATAGGACATTAATACCTTCTCTCTTCTCTTAAAAAATGATAAAGATCCTACGTTGTGTGAAAGTTATCGTCCACTCTCTTTGCTTGGGACGGATATTAAACTATATGCCAAAGTGCTGTCGATGCTTTTGGAGACTTTTATTACGCAACTAGTCCACGTCGACCAAACAGGTTTGATTAAATATCGCAATGCATCGGATAATCTATGTCGGATGCTACATATAATTGATGCTGCTGACCAGGCTGACTCTCCCTGTGGCATTTTTTCTTTAGACGCTATGAAGGCCTTTGACATCTTGAATGTAATTATCTTTTGTCAGTATTGAAACATATGGGTCTGGGTACTGGTTTTATAAATTTGGTTAAGGTCCTGTACTCTAACCAAAGAGCCATGGTGTTAACAGGACAAATCTGTTCAGAATCCTTCCGCCTCAGGAGAGGGACTTGCCAGGGCTGTCCCCTCTCTCCGTTATCATTTACGCTATCTCTTGAACCACTGGCTCAGGCTGTCCAACAGTTGACATCTATCTACCCTATTTCCATTAAAACGATGACACATCACATTTCTCTATCTGCTGATGATATTTTGCTGTATATTGGTAACCCTGCTCAAACAATCCCATGCGTTCTGAAATTGTTTGACCATTTCAGCTATCTTTCAGGATACAAAATAAACTGGGACAAGTCGTGTTTCCTTCCCTTAAATTTGGATTTTCTGTCACTTCTGGGTGTCTCGTCTCCTATTAATTCAAATAAGTCTTTCACATATTTGGGTGTAAACTTTTCTATTTCAGAAAAGTATTTTTCAGAAACGTTGGGTTTTATAATAAAAGCAAGAAAGTGTGATTTGTATCATTTGAAGTCGTTCTCAACTGAATTTTATTTTGGAGACATAAACAACATTAGAATTTGATACCAGCAGCACACTTAAGCACAATAAACTGGACTGGCCACAAAATGCTTCCCATGAAGTATGAAATAAAGTGGTGAGCCATGGTCCTTCTTTGCTTACAGAGAGTAAAGCCTTCTTTTATACCCAATCATGATCCCCTCATCTGATACCAGTGCTTATTGTGGAATGTTCTAAAACTATGTTATTTGAATATTACATAAACTTTTTAACTCTTTGCCCATTTTGAGTATGCTGTGTCAAATTCAAAATTTGCTGATATGTAGAAAATATATTTAAGCATTCTGAAACAAAACCTCAGAAATCTTACATTTTACCTGTTAAATAAATATTTAAAATTCACACATTCTTGTTTTTACTAACATTAATAAAATAATTACATTATATAATTATATTATATAATATATATTATATTATATCTGCAAATGAAGAAAATTTACAAACTAGAGTGGTCCAGTCAGACTGATTCTTGCTCAGATGCCACAAGAAATATTTAATTTAAAAATGAAAGTAGTTAGCTACTATGTATATGATTGTGTATCTGTATCTGTAAAATTTAACATTTTATTTTTTCTTTTAATAAATAACTACATGTTGAATAGATTTACACAACATTTTGCCCAGTTTTATTTAATTTTCAATTAAGTTGTCACAGAAAACACTGATAGCTTTCAAGGGGGCTGAATATTTGTGCAAGGCCGTGTACAGTCATGGCCAAAATTTTTGAGAATGGGAAAATTTGCTGCTTCAGTATATTTAGATCTATTAGTCGGTCTGTGGTGTATTGAAGTATAATTACATTAATTTCATAAGTTTCAAAGGCTTTTATTGACAATTTTATGAAAAGAGTCAATATTTGCAGTTGGCCCTTCTTTTTCATAAACAATTGTGTGCATTGTCCATTATCCGGTGTCGACCAGAGGAGGATGGGTTCCCCTACTGAGCTTTGGTTCCTCCCAAGGTTTCTTCCTCAGTTTCAGGGAGTATTTCCTTGCCTCCATCGCCTTGGCTTGCTCATTAGGGGCTCGGACCGGACCCTGTAAAGCTGCTTTGTGACAACTTCTGTTGTAAAAAGTGCTATATAAATAAAACTGAATTGATTTGAATTGAATTTCAAGACCTCTCCAATTCACCAATACATGCTGTCAATCAACTTCTGGGCCCAATCCTGACTGATGGCAATTCTTTCATAATCAACGCTTGGAGTTTGTCAGAATTTGTGGGTTTTTGTTTGTCCACCTACATCTTGATGATTGACCACAAGTTCTCATTTGGATTAAGGTCTGGGGAGATTTCTGGCCATGGATCCAAAATTTCAATGTTTTGTTCCCTGAGCCACTTAGTTCTCACTTCGGCCTTGTGGCAGGTTCTCCATCACGCTGGAAAATACATTGTTCTTCACCAAACTGTTCTTGGATGGTTGGAGTTGCTGTCAGAGGATGTTTTGGCTCCTTTCTTTATTCATGGCTGTGTTCTTAGGTAAAATTGTGAGTAAGCCCACCCCCTTGGATGAGAAGCAACCCCACACATGAATGCGGTCAGAATGCTTTATTGTTGGCATGAGACAGGACTGATGATAGCCCTCACCTTTTCTTCTCTGGACAATAATTTTTCTAGATGCCCCAAACAATCTGAAAGGGGCTTCATCAGAGAAAATGTCTTTACCCCAGGTCCTCAGCTCCAATCCCTGTTCTTTTTTGCAGAAAATCAGCCTGTCCCTGATGTTTGTCATGGAGAGAAGTGGCTTCTTTGCTGCCCTTCTGGACACCAGGCCATCCTCCAAAAGGCCTCGCCTCAATGTGGGTGCAGATGCACTCACACCTGCCTGCTCTCATTCCTGAGCAAGTTCAGTGTGCCCTGATCCCGCAGCTGAATCATCTTTTGAAGAAAGTCCTGGCACTTGCTGGGTTTTCTTGGGCACCCTGAAGCTTTCTTCACAACAATTGAACCTCTTTTCATGGCAAAAAAGGATTTTTAATGCAATTTATCTGATCACTCTTCATAACATTCTGTGGTATATGCAAATTGCCATAACTGAAGCAGGAAACTTTGTGAAAACCAATACTTATATCATTCTCAAAACTTTTGGCCATGTGCATGTGTGTGTGTGTGTGTGTGTGTGCATGTGCGTGTGCATGTGCGTGTGTGTGTGTGTAAAGTACCATTAAAATGTGTGAATCCTGGGCAGAACAGGGAGACGCATACATATATGGAATCATTGAACAGGTGGTGTGCGTTGACTCTTCCTCCACCCAGCTGTTCCCAAACATAGCAAGATCATCTGTGAACACACCTAAAACTCACCAAACAAATAACAAAGTTAAATTCCTCCTGCAAATCACATCGTAAATAAATCACATATGAACTGACAGCAGCACAGTATTAAAAACAATGGGATCAGAAAATAACATCAGAGCATTCTGAAAGAAAAGCCTGGAGGAGACAGACATATTAAACATTAAACATGCCTTAATGAACCCCTTAATTACTGCTGCTGGTGGTGTATTTTGACCAGTCGTTTTAATGTTCTTTACAATGAGAAGGTTGATGTGGAAATAAAACTTGCCATAGCTAGTCTTCAGATCATCCCAGATGTCTGCATTGAAGTTACCACACAGTCCGCAGGTGCGGCCCACAAACTCTGGACTCATCTTAATGTAGATAGAGCCATTTAGTCCATGCCAAGCCAGTGTGAAAGCTTGAGGCTGTGATACAAGGACATAGTCTGCAATCCTCTCCAGCTCAATATCATGGATGTTGTTGGGTAGCTGCATGCTATAGGAAGAAATATGAATATAAATATGCAAATATATACTCTTATATACACCGCTGTATAACCCTAACACCCTAACCCTAACCCTAAACCCTAACCCTAAACCCTAAACCCTAACCCAATCCTGATACATTGGAACCCACTCACTCCTCCTGAGTAGAGCGAATACAGACAGAACCATAGAAGATCATAACTCAATGAGGCACACATGTACACAAGGTGAGCTTCTCTGAAAAAGGTGTAAAGAACCAATTATGCAAGAGTGTAGAATTGCACATCTCAACCAATATCTAGCATCTGCTGAACTGTCCTCACCAATACTTTTGATCAAACTAATATAATGCACCATGATGCATCTACTGTAGGTACACAGAGGGTTTTAAATCCATTCTAATTATAATAATTTGTTCATTAATGAATTCTGTAATGTTAAATGTGATTGGCACAGAGGCAGTTTAATATTAAAGATAGTGGCACAATTTTACGCCATTGCATTATTGGTTCTTTCTCCCTATTTCAAAGAAGCTCTTCAGCAATGTTTGTTTTTTACTCATGTTAACTGGGTTCATTTGGAGGCTTTATTTATCGCTACATGATTTAAATGTGACTGGAGCATTTCTCAGCCTAGTTTTCTTTGCCATCTTCTTTTTGTTAAATTCTTTGTCAAATTTCACCCAAGTTTCCTGCATTCATTTGAGCAGTGCCACCCAGAAGAAACATGACACCAGCTAGTTAAAATGGCAGGGACTCTTTATTAATTAAAAATTTGATTTTGGTGTTGCAGCATCAATTATCGTATTGCATGAGCAAGGACAATGATATATCACCAAATTAACATTTTGACCCACCCCTAATCTGCAGTGTCAAATCAAGATTTTACGAAGGACTACTGGTACATTCTGTTGCACTTATCACACCTCAGAAAAAAAAATTATTGTTAAACATACTGTGAAATTGCCTTCAAGTACTATGATATTATACACATACAATGGTGTGAAAAAGATCAAACAAATTTAAATATTAGTCAGAGACAACACACGTAAACACAAAATGTGTTTTTTAAGTAAAGGATTTTATAATTAAGCGAGAAACAAAATCCAAACCTACATGGCCTTGTGTGACAAAGTGATTGCCCCTAAACCTAAGCCAATCAGAGGTGGACTTGCTGTTGTGTTTGTTTCAGCTTGAGGTCACAAACAGATGGCTGGACATTCTCCTTCAGGAGATTTCTCTGAAAATCTATCACACTACCACCACCATATTTTACTGTGGGTATGATTTTCTTTTCTGAAATGCAGTATTACTTCTTTGCCAGAAGTAACGGGACATACACTTACCAAAAAGTTCAAATTTTGTCTCGTCAGTCCACAGAGAATTTTCCCAAAAGTCTTCAAGAGGTTTTCTGGCAAAAGCCAGGCGAGCCTTAATGCTCTTTTTGCTCAGCAGTGGTTTTGTCTTGCCATGCAGGCCATTTTTGCCAAGTCTCTTTCTTATGGTGCAGTCATGAACACTGACCTTAACTGAGGCAAGTGAGGCCTGAAGTTCTTTACTGTAGATGTTGTTGTGGGGCTTTAAGGGGGTGGGGGGGCATCACTTTGTCACACAGGGCCTTGTAGGTTTGGATTTTTTCTTCCTTAATAATAAAATCCTTCATTTAACAATGCCTTTTGTGTTTAATTGTGTTTTCTTTGACTAATATTTGAGCTTGATTGATGATCTGAAGTGTGACAAACATGGATAAAAATAAGAAGTAAAAAATAAAAAATGAGAAGGAAGAGACAACCACTTTTTCACACCACTGTATATAATCATATATAATGCATACTATATAAGATGTATCTGTCTGGTAAATAAAGGCTCTTATTCTTTCTAAAACTATAGATTTTGATATTTTAAAAACACAGGCAAAATATTCCTATACAAACATATATTCACTCACGTTCTGGGGAATTCAGCACTTTGGTATATGAATAATGGAAAGGTCTGTATAGTGCGAGTATCTGTTACCTTTGACCTTTGAAAGTGACGTTGAAGTTCTGTAACCTAATCTCGCCTTCCCACGGCAGGAAAAGGCTTACTGAGCGTGTGCAAGTATATGGAAGAGAAGTGCAATCTGGATCATTATGAACCTGCAGACCCAATAGAGAGAGAAAGAGAGAGAGACCTGCATTAACAACAACACAGAAGAGGAAAAGCAGTGCGTAGGCAGAGTGGAATAGTATTTAAGTCTAGAAAAAACTCTACTCTAGCCACCATAGTCCAGTGATTAAAGTCAGCAGGCTGGCAGTCTCAAAGCTCTGAATAACTGTCGGCCATCCTTTTAATTCATTGACAAATGATATTAGCACTTAAGCAAATAGCCTGCACAAAGTCCAGGCCAAAGCAGCTTGGCTACTCTGGTTTTCTCATCAGTGAATCTCAGCGAACAAAGACAACGCTGTTTTGGATCAGCCCGTAATTACTGTATTAAACTGGAATGAACATAAATGACTGCAATAATGAGATCATTTTCTGGCCAACAAATATCTTCCCAGGCAAAAGTCACACAATGGAACACAGACTGATACTCACACGCTCACACGCACACACGCGCGCACACGCACACACACACGCACACACACACACACGCACACGCACACACACAGTAGACTATTTCAACCTACTCATTCAAACTACATTTCTCTATACAGCTATATTTCAAACTAACCATCCATCATTAATAAACATATAAAGCTAAAACAAAGGCTGGAAATGCCATAGATTAATAGAGTATTAACAAATTACAAATAAAAATAGGATGCGAAAGCTAAACATGTAGTATTCATTCTAGTATAACGGTAAGAATCATCAGAATAAGAAACCTGCCAATTCAACAATATTTGTTCATTGTAAAAGTACCTGTATGAACACACTCGATTGTGTGTTATCCTCACAGTCTTTCAGGAGTGTGTAGCTGCACTTGCCCGGGAAGTAGTAGTAAAGTCCATCAAAGGTCTCATAATTGTACTGGCCCCATGAGCGACATGTCATCTCCCTCTCCATTCCTGAATTATGGACTGAAGAATCATCCCAAACCCACATATTATTTTTCAGGTTCTTAAATGTTGTCAGCCAACCAAACATGACAGCCATGTTTACCATGGGTCTGGAATGTTGTTTTCTAGTTCATTATTTAGTTTTATCTTTCTGTATTTCCTTAACATAAACTTATATTCTACCATTTTTTATATATATATATACAGTGTCTTTCAAAAGTGAGTACAACCCTCAAATTTTTGTAAATATTTTATTATATATTTCCATGGGACAACACTGAAGATATGATACTTTGATACAATGTAAAGTAGTCAGTGTACCGCTGGTATAACAGTGTAAATTTGTTGTCCCCTCAAAATAACTCAACACATAGCCATTAATGTTGAAACCACTGGCAACAAAAGTGAGTACACCCCTAACTGAAAATGTTCAAATTGTGCCCAATTAGCCATTCTCCCTCCCTGGTGTCATGTGACTCATTAGTGTTACAAGTCTTGGGTATGAATGGGGAGCAGGTGTGTTAAGTTTAGTATTCTCTCTCTCACACTTGCTCATACTGGTCACTATAAGTTCAACATGCCACATCATGGCAAAATATTCTCCATGAGCATATGAAAAGAAGAATTCTTGTTCTACATAAAGATGGGCAAGCCCAAAGGTGTCCAATACGTCGATTGTGATCCACTGGTTGATCACAAATGCATGAGAGTTGATCGTGGAGCCTTACCTTTCAAAATAAACTCTACCATGCATGTAAGGCCGTGCCACGTAAAAACAAGTAAACCATGAGCCACCCAGTACACTACAGTACAGGTAGTGTGGGTAGATCACATGTCATTTATAAAAGGGGGTTAGCCCATCATCCATCCCCACTGTGGCATTTGACAAAAATACAGCAGAGCCAATCTAAAACCTTGTATTTTGTATCATAAGGCCAATGGTCACCATGCCAGCTAACAAATTACCTAGTTAGCGGCTTCAAATGTATTTCTCCTAAAGAAATGGTCTAAAAATGAGTGGGGTAGCTGGACCAAGTCAGGAACCAAAATCAGACTGTTCATTTAAAAAGTACGACACTGACTACCCACCAAAAAGTGAGCTAAGAGAGAAAGGTTAGGGGACTATGTTTGGACTGTGCAGTATGGTAATGGCAAAAGATTGTGTATATACTGTATATACATTGTTATTGTTGGTAGATAATGTTTTACTTAGTTATTTTAAAAGTAGCTTGCAAGGCAAAAAAGTGTGGGCACCCCTGGACTAGACTAGAAGAAGTTTGCCAACACCATGAAACTGAGCTGCAGCATGGTGGACAAGATATGTCAGGTTCTGTTTGAGACATTGGGCAAACCTTAGGATTTCCAAAATCAACCATTTGCTATTTCATTAAGAAGAAAGAATGCACTGTCAGCATTGCTGCAGAGGATGTGAAAGTGGGAGGTCAGCCTGCCATTGCTCATACGCTTCACACTGCATCAAACTGGTGTGCATGGCTGTCGTCCCAAAAGGAAGCCTTTTCTAAAGATGGTGCACAAGAAAGTCCGCAAACACTTTGCTGAAGACAAGCAGACTAAGGACATGGATTTCTGGAACCGTGTACTGTGGTCTGATGAGACCAAGATACATTTGGTTCAGATGGTGTCAAGCGTGTGTGGCAGCAACCAGGTGAGTAGTACAAAGACAAGTGTTTCTTGCTTACAGTCAAGCATGGTGGTGGGAGTGTCATGGTTTGGGGCTGCATGAGTGCTGCCAGCACTGGGGAGCTACTGTTCATTGAGGGAACCATGAAAGCCAACTTGTACTATACGTACTGAAGCAGAGCATGAGAATTAAATCAAGATAACGACCTCAAACAGACTTTTTGATAATGATAAAGATAATGCCTTCAAATGAAACTAAGTTAAAGGTCCTGGATTGGCCAAGCATGTCTCGAGACGTAAACCTTATCTGTGCAAGATCTCTAACATTCACCAGCTCTCTGATGTCATCATGGAGAAGTGGAAGAGCAACCTGTAAAGCTCTAGTAAACTTAAGAGTTAAGGCAGTGCTGGAAAATAATGGTGCCACACAAAATATTGACACTTTTGGCACAATTTTCATATTTTTACTTAGGGATGTACTCACTTTTGCTGCCAGTGGTTTAGACATTATTAGCTGTGTGCGGAGTTATTTTGAGGGGACAGCAAATTTACACTGTTATACAAATTGTACACTGACTACTTTACATTGTCATATCTTCAGTGTTGTCCCTTAAAAATATATTATACAATATTTGCTAAAAATTGAGGGGGGTGAGATACTGTGTGAGTGTGTGTGTAGGTGTGAAAAAGTGTTTCTTATTTTCTTCCATGTTTGTCTATTGAGATCCATCAGTCTGAAAGAGGTTATAAAGTGAACTCCAGCAAACCACAGTGAGAGCCATTATCCACAAATGGCAAAAATATGGAACGGTGGTGAACCTTCCCAGAAGTGGTTGGCCAAGCAAAATGATCCCAAGAGCACAGTGACGACTCATCCAAAAGGTCACAAAAGGCCCCCCAACAACATCCAAAGAACTTCAGGCCTCACTTGCCTCAGTTAAGGTCAGTGTTCATGACTCTACCATAAGAAAGAGACTGAGCAACAATGGCCTGCATGAGTGCCAAGACAAAAACCACTGCTGTGCAAAATAAACCTTAAGGCTCATCTCAATTTTGCCAGAAAACATCTTGATGATATCAGAAGCATTTTTTGGAAATGTTCTGTGAACTGACGAGACAAAAGTAAAACTTTGTGTTTCCCATTACATCTTGTCATAGAAGTAACACCGGTTTTCAGTAAATGAATGTCATACCAACAGTAAAATATGGTGGTGGTAGTGTGATGGTCTGGGGCTGCTTTGCTGTTTCAGAACCTGGAATACTTGCTGTGATAAATGGAACCATGATTTCTGCTGTCTACCAAAAACTCCTGAAGGAGAATGTCCAGCCATTTGTTCATCACCTCAGGCTGAAAAGAACTTTGGCTCTGCAGCAAAAAAATCATCCAAAACACGTGGCCTAGTCATAGTCCTGACCTTAATCCTATTGAGATGCTGTGGCATGAAGTTAAAAAGGTGGTTCATACTCGAAAACCCTCTAATGTGGCTGAACTACAACAATTCTGCAAAGATGAGTAGGTCAAAAATCCTCTACAGTGCTAGATAGGACTCACTGCAAGTTATTGCAAATGTTTGATTGCAGTTATTGATGCTAAGTGTGGTCCAACCAGTTATTAGGTTAAAGGGGCAATCACTTTGTCACTGGGTTGTAGGTCTGGATTTTATCTCCCCAAATAATAAAATCCTACACTAAAAAAATGCATTTTTGTTTACTTGTGTTGTATTTGACTAATATTTGAATTAGTTTGATGATCTGAAACATTAAAGTGAGACAAACATGGGAAAAAAAGAAATCACAAGCAAACACTTTTTCACACCACTATATACAGGTCCTTCTCAAAAAATTAGCATATTGTGATAAAGTTCATTATTTTCTGCAATGTACTGATAAAC
>JBBIGC010044305.1:0-11659 GCA_037576955.1 Lepidarchus adonis | reverse complement strand
ACACTATAATTAAGAGCTTATACGTAATTCTGAAACACATTTCTACATTATCGTTAAGAGCATATGAGTAATTCAAACAGACGGTAGGTGCTACAGCATAGTTAACATGTCCTATTCATATATACAAGTGTTTAGATGCTGAGGTAGTTGCGGAATAGTGTAGTCTTGAGGTGTTTCTTGAAGGTGGAGATAGTCTCCGCAGTTCTGATGTGTCTGGGAAGCTCATTCCATAATGTATGATGAAATTAATCATTTTTGTTTCATATGTATCACTAGGTTTTCTTCATCTAATTTTAGTGCTTGTTTGAAAATCGGATGTTTTAAGTCACAAAAATGTGCCCCCAAACATAAATGAAATCATGACTACAGAAGACATTTGCCTTTGTTACTTTCAAGGTTTCTTCCTATAATTAGGGAGTTTTTCTCGCCTTGGCTCATTGGGGCTCGGACCCGGATTCTATAAACTCTGTAAAGCTGCTTTGTGACAACATAATATGTAAAAAGAGCTGTATAAATAAAATTGACTTGACCTGACATGTTTTTTTCATAATGCATGTTCCATGTTCTGGTGGTATTGACAATGTTCAGGACGTATGTAATCATTTCACAGAACACTTTCCTGTTAATATAACTAGAATGTATCATATTGCCCAAAACTAGTGCACATACAGTATGTGTGTGGTCAAACATATCTCTGTCAGAATATCTTTCATGTAATTGAGTTTGTCTGGAGTTGGCTGGTGTATGTGATTGATTTTTGATATTATTGGATCCAAGGTGCCATGTTCCCATGTAAGCTTGAGGCACAACTCATCCCTCCCCTCTACATCCACTGCCTCTAACCTCGACTGAGTTGGCCATAATTGGGCCCCAGTTGAAAAGGCCAAGACTGACATTGACAAGCCACTAATGAAGTGATCTGGACAGCAGACATGTCCATAGTGGCTGAATCCCACTGCCTCAGGTATCACTGCAGCAAGGAAGCAGACAATATTCTGAACAAACACACCATCACAACCACTTCAACCTGATGATTCATATGTTTCTATATATATACATCTGTTGTTTGTCACTAATTATTATCCGGTGTTGACCAGAGGAGGATGGGTTCCCCTACTGAGCTTTGATATGAATAAAACTGAATTGAATTGAATTGAATTGAATATCATTATTTACACTTGTATGCAAGATTTAGTAGACCCCTGGTCTGAGTTGTGTTGTTAAAACTTCTCACTTGGAGATCTTTTCACTGTCCATTAATACTCAGCAGGAGTTTTTAAACAGTTATTCCCGTTTATGCAAATTTCTGAAGAAGAAAAATATTTTTTTTCCTCTTTTTTTCTTTCAAATCTTATAATTTCTTATAAACCTTTATTAACATCAATTTTTATTTTGAGAGTTTGAAAACATAACATTCATTATAAATCACACATGGGTGAGTTACACTACAGTATTGTTATTGTGTAAAGAAAATCTCATATTGTGACAGCCCTAATATATACACTGGTGTATTGCAAGGCTTCTTGCAGGTGCTACACAATAGATTACATCTTATTATCAAACTTGACTATATTACTATTGTTCTCTCAGTGAAATTCCTGAAAGCTGAGAGCATGTGATGGGAACAAAGGAGCTGATCTGTTTGTTCAGATTGTACAGGCTCCTTCTGTCTAGCAGTTGATGCATTTTGACTTACATGCGATCTAGTTAATCTTAGGTTAAAATGAAAAGTTTTTAAATTTATTTTTTATAAAAATGTTTGTGGGGTGATAAGTGCATGCATGCAGAACTATTACGTTTATATTTTTCATAAGATAAATTCACAGAAAACAAGTCATAAATTCACAAAAAACAAGTCATAATTATTTCATATATATTATCATTTGGCACACACAAACACTAAATGACAGTGCTTAATGCACAATTATTGCCAACACATTTAGGGAGCATAATAGCTGGGTTAATTAGCTTTGGGAATTATAGGTTAGTTTGTCTTGTGGTACACTATGAGGTTAGTACACCAAGTTCAGATGTTTCAGGACAACAATCTACACGTTAGGATTCAATGAATATTACTTTTCAATGTAGGCTGTGATAATTAGCTAATGTTCACTGTGTTGGTGTGTGTATTTGTGTGGGTGTGGGTACATTTTGATGCATGGCAGTGTTGTTTTAAGCCCTGTTAGTGATAACCCAGCTGGTAGAGCTCATTTTCTATACAGGTGCATGTAGAGCTTCAACCTTTACACACATACTAATCAACTCTGAAGTAATAGAGTTAATAAGATTTGACACTAGAGATGGTGACTGGTGTCTGACATGAGGAAGTGTCATCTCATTATAACAGCTAATCAGCAGGTTCTAAGGAAGACCATTTGATTAGCATTTATAGCTTGGAGGTCCAATAAAGGCTGAGAGGAGGAAATAAGAGAACGAGGCTTCCAGGTTTTTTGCAAATGAGTGAAAAAGAGCTAAATGAAGCATTCTAGACCCAATTTATAATAGTTCATACATGCAGATAATGTTTTCTGCCATAAAAATCAGTCACTGAGCCAGTAAACAGTATTTGCCACCCCGTAGTCTTGATTCCAGTGTTTTGAAGTGAGTGGATCTGGTACAATTTGTACACTATAATAAATAATGGTGTCCATAGAAAGTTCTTTCGAACAATATCAGAGAAAATTCCCTTTTGTTTCCTTAAAAGTTACATTACATTGCAAAATAACTCATGGCAACAAGAACATTCAACTTTTTTTCATCAGTACAAGCCATGGCAGGGGGAAGAAGTCTTATACCTTTGTGTTTGGTTTAGTCCTTTTCTGGTCTGCTGTAGTACTGTTCCACATGTGTTGTCTAGCCATGGTACTCTATGTATTGATGTGATTAAAAAAAAAAAATCACTCTGTGAATCATGTGCATGCCATGTGTTATATTTTGCTAGTACAGTAATAAAAAAATATAGCATTTTATACAATTACTAAACACAAACATGTGTTCTATAAACTCTTAAAATGTGCAAAACATGCAGAAATATAAGCATACACTAATGGAGTGCTGACTATAGCACACACAGTGCAAGACAAGAGGAGCCACAGAGGATAGGCCAGGGGACAGCATGCCATTCTGTTTTAGTAAGGAACATTTTCTTACGAGCACAGTGATTTATTTAGCTGCTGCCTGCAGAGGTCTGACTCTGCACTGACCGTTTTGAGCTAGCTCCAAGTGCACCCGTATCTTAAATCTATTTCTAACTACAGAAGTGTTGGCTGTTTTATGCCTCAAAAAGGGAGACAATATAGCCATGTATTTGCATCAATTAAAACCTTTAAGCTACAGTAAGACCGCTTGCTTTTGGCAAAACGCTCTGCCCAGTACATTGAAGCTTTTAGCTTGGCAGTTTATGGATGAAGAGCAGTAAACATAATTCTTGACTTATTACATATCCTTTCACTTTTAATTAATCTGTCCATGATTTACCTGCATTTTACTGCCACCTCCCAGTCCTTATTTTTTATTCTCCCCTCTTCAAGTACACCATCAATATATATAAGATAATATTTATATTGTGAATGACACTGTAAATATCAATTGACTAGTACATTGGTCAATATTTATTCATTCAATCTAAGATTCAGCAGAAATTTTTTAATGCCTTTTATAAAAGATAAAGGTGCCCAGAGACAGTTCAGATACTTTCAGTTGATGCTGCATTGCAGTATATTATTATAAAATGACAACTTTCTTAACCTTTTTTAGCTAAAATTAAACAGTTTAGTAAATAATTGTCTGTTCAACATTTAATTGCTATTTTAATTTATGTTAATTTTGTTATATTTTATAATAAAAGTACATGTAACACCTCTCAGTCCTTATCTTTTATTCTTCCCTCTTCAAATCAGTTGACCAGTACATTGGTCAATATTTATTTATTCAGTCATAACAGATGAAGTATTTAATGGCTTGTATTTGAAACATTGATATGTATGAGTCATACATATATATGTTTAAAGTATTCAGAAAAGAGTTTTTATCATGCTCAACTTCAGGTGCTGTTAAAGGAGATAAATGATTTAGAATACATTCTGCTCAGCCAAGCAGCCCCACAATCGGTCTTACCTACCCAAGTAGAGTAGGACTAATGAACTTTTGTGGACTTGCTTAGTGAGCTCGAGTGAAGGAGCATGAGACGAATGGCCCTGTCTTTGTGTATAGTGTCAGTGCGACAGAGATAAGTGAAGACTATTGTGTGAGGTGCAAACACGGCTGCCAGTCAGACAGGGTTGAGACAGAGGATGTTGAAATGGAAGCAGTTATGTGGAGCAGTGTGCCTAAATCAGATAGGAGTGTTCTGTGTGAATGTGTGAATAAGTAATAGAACCACAGGGTCTTATAAGTGAAAATAACAACATTCATCTCTGCCTGTTATACACAAGGTGTCAGAGCTTCACTTTTCTAAATACCCAATGGTCGGGTTCAGACAAATATTTCACAATGGTTACTCGGGTTCGGGTCGGGTTCTGGTTTGGTCACGTCAGCACAAAAACTTTTGATCATTAAAATAGTAAAGGCTACTACACAGTGAAGCTCCAAAAGGTCTGTTTCACATGATGAAATTGTAAAAGTATTTGTTAATAAAAAAAACAATACTTTTTAATTAAAAGTAGGGCGTACGCTCCGTCACGCTGGATCATTTGCTTTTTCCCTGTACACAGGAATTTGTTTGTGTAGCCATGACAACATAGCCATGACAACGTTTCATTCATTAGCCGTAGCAGAAGCCAAAGCATCATGGGAGATGTTTGAAAGAAATAGTTATCGGGAGAATTTAAAACAACAGAATATGAAGGAAAGTTTACTTGTTAGTGTGTTTAAAGAGAGGATCATTATAATCACTTGGCAGTGGTTGTTTCTGCTAAACATAAAAATTTTGTTCGGGTTTGGACAGAAACAGATAAATGCAGATCGGATTCGGATCGGGCTTGGTCACTGCTGTCGGGTTCAGACAGAAAAAAAGGGCCTGATCAGCACTCTGCCATGAGCCAAGCTTCCAAGATGCATAGTAATGGTGTATTGTGAAAGTTGTGGTCAAGTCTTAGTTTAGTTTTTTTCTACCATACTTCCTACAGGATTTGTAATCATTTGTTACATTTAAAAAACAAAATGTATCCTGCACAATAATCTATCAGGTAATTTGGACTAGGTGTATTAATTAGGCACCTAGATAGAGTTGCCTAATAGAGTTGAAGTCCCCATTTTGTCCATGTCATTATGGCTTGGACCAACTGAACCATGTATATTAGCCTTTATGTAATTTCATTGATTATTTTAGAACACAATTTAGTACAGTCTCTCAAATTACAGTAAAGTTTGGTTGTGAATTGACTTCACATATTATGGGTGTGCAAAAATATCAATATATTGTCATCCTTGCTCACATGATACGATAATCGATATAGTGATATTTTATTTTAACAAACATTCGCCACCAATTTGACTCACCAGTGTTTGTACTTCATGTCCCCTCTGGGCGGAGCTGCAGGACACAGGGAAACTCATCAACACAGAGACACATTGAACGTTGGGCTGAAAGACGCCCAATCACGTTTAAATCTAAAGTCTGGGACCGTGGATTATTTTATGATGGTTGTATCACCACACAGCTCTTTCCTGCATGAAGCCTACAACCCGGTCGATGTTTGCAAACTTCGAGCTCTGAATGTTACCTGTTTTTCTGCAGATAACTCTGTCCCGGTTCTCCTGTCGTTGTGAGTGACGGGACTCATGTCTGCGCTCATTAGCCATATTTCTTTTAGCAGCAGGTTGGGGATGTCTTTGTGCTCCATCTCTCCGAGGTGTTTCTCTCTTCTCCTGATTTCTCTGTGGTCTCTAGTGAGAATGAGGATAAGGTCTGAAGGTTCTTTCATGGGGTCTGGGGGCCTCTGGGTGGTTCTCCTGTCATCAGGATTCCTCCATTAACCCCTGGGCCACTGAGCTCTCTGTTCTCCATAGCTCTGGTTTGTGTCTCTCTTCTCTTTGATTTTATCAGTTCTTTGATGGAGATGAGACCTGGAGATTATCTCTGAGGGAAATCTCTGATCTCCAGGGTGGGTTTTTTTCTGTTGAAAGATCCACTCACTCCTGCGACCATCAATCATTTCAGTTCAGGCTTCTCTCCTCTCCTGATGAGGAACAGGTTTTGGGAGCTTTTCACTGGGCCTTGGGGTCTTTGAGTTGGTCTTAAGCTTTTCACCAAGATTGTTCCTATCTCTCCTGGGCCCAAGTCCACTGTCTTGGTCATTAGGTTCCTTAAAGCTTTCATTGGCACTGTTCTCCAGCGGATCTTTCTATTTGTTGTAATTAATTTTTATACCTTTTCCTCTGGTTACTCTCCTGGTTTTTCGCTTTGTTGTCCTTTGATCATCCATAGGGAGGTCTTTCTCCATCACATCCTTTATGCCCAGAGGTTGTTTATTGTTGTCCACTATCTCCATGTGAAGAAGCTCACCAGGAGCAGCATCCTCCACCTTCAGCTGGTCACAAGAGGGTTCTCCATGGCTTCCTGCTCAGTCTCCACATCCTTTCCCAGAGGATCACTGTGGTTCTCTATTAGGTGGATATGCATCCGCTCTCCAATGGCTCCATCCTCAGCTTCTGCACTTGGTACTTTCAGCATCTCATTTTCCAGATGCTGGTCAGCAGAAGCCCGAACGTCCTCCAGCAGGATGCCTAGCAGCTCTCTGAGGTCATTTTTAATGGAGCTCTCTATCTGCTCTCTCAGAGGCTTGGGGTTGACGGTTCCAGACTCGTCCTTTTTGTTCTCAGCCAGATTGGCCTCAGTTACATCCACCTTTTTCTCTCCCACATTCTGGTCACAAGCTGCCACGACTTCATCCAGCAGGATGTCCAGGAGCTCGTACCCACTGTAGTCTGCGAGTCTGTGTGGATCACCAGAGGTTCCTCAATATGTTCCTTCTCTGTGTCCTCCTGGAAGACATTGAGGAGGTCTCTCATGTCCTCAGCCTTCACTTCAGCCTCTATCATCATAAATGTATTTGTCATTGTCTCATTTTTCTGGTGCTGGTTACAAGCTGCCATGATGTCATTCAGCAGGATGTCCAGGAGCTCAGAAACCATTGTAATCTGGGTGTCACAGGTTCCTTTTCTGTGTCCTCCAGGAGGATATTCAGGAGGTTTTTGATGGCCTGAGCCTCTGCTTCGGTATCCATCATCATCATCACCACCACTTTCCAGATTGTGGTCAGAAGCAGCCACGACTTCCTCTAGCAGGATAGCCATTAGCTGTTGACAACCTCAGAGCAATCTTCAATGGAGCTTTCATTCAGCTACTGCTCTCCTGATCTGTCAGACTCATCCAGCTCATTGACCAAATGAAGAATCTGCAATGCAGGGTACTGACAGTGACATTGACTCCTGCTCATCAGGAGATCCACATCTGATAACACAGTCTGAATTTAATGATTTGGTCTGTCAAAAGCAAAAGTGGACTTGCTAGATTCAAAACTGCAGGAATGGTGTTTGCTGTCATCAGTATAAAAAAGTCTGTTTTGAGACAGACATCATGATGTAACCAAAACCAAGTCGATAGTCTCTGTTTCTGTTGTGGCATTGAAGGTTTGTTGTCGGAGTGGCGTCTCTTCACTGATTTGTCAATGTTAAGTCTGAATGCTTTACTGCTACACAGTGGCAACGTTTATCCTTCAGTACCTGTTGGCTATGCAGCACACATGAAAGAAACGTACGAGAATATGGAACTGTTACTGGAGTACGTCCACTGTACCTAGTACAACTGGAATATCTGTGGAGACCTTAAAGTTGTTTCTCTGTTACTAAGACTGAAGCTCAGCTATACAACGTACTGTTGTTTCATCTGCAAATGGGACAACTGTGAGAAAGAGTTGCACTATTCTCCACAGAACTGGTCACACCAATAAAGGTTAGTTCCAAGACAGAAAAATGTGGCACATAAATCGATTGTCCACCCAAAGTAGATATATATTTTTTTCATATTTATTTTTAACATAATGAAAGCAATGAACAAGGAAGATGAAGGTTTTTATTATTTAAGACAGGTGTTCCCAAGAATGATTGAGGCCAGGATTAAAGAGGGCATTTTGTTGGCCCCTAGATCAAATATGTTATGAGTGACAAATGGTTTGAAGATCTGTTACTTTAGCCAGAGAAAAATTGTTCTGAGCAATTACAGATTCCCAAACTACATTCAGCTGATAGACAAACCTCTCAAAGCATACAAGACAATGAAGTGCAACATGTCACGCAAGATTCATTTCCTTCACTCACAATTGGACTTCTTCCCCACAAATCTCAGTGCTGTCAGTGATGAACACAGTGAAAGGTTTCACCAGGACATTGCTACGATGTAGAAACGGTACCAGGACAACTGGAATCCATCAGTGTTTACTGACTAATGTATGACACTGCAACGTGATGCACCACACAGTGAATACTAAAGAAAATCAAGACCAAAACACTTTTTGTTTTTTAGAATTTATTAGCTTATGTGAAACGTAAACATGAATAAAAACATTATTGTCAGTAAACATACAAATGTCTATTTTTAGAATTCCTACGTGATGCAGTAATACCAAAACTGTATTTGTGCATATCCAGTAGATACATGTCACAATAAGCTTTTCAGGAATTAAAAAAAAAATTGTTGTGCAGTGTTTTTGGTCTAAATGATGAACCATGAAAAATACCAGTCATGGAATAATGTTTTACAACTCATTTGATCAGTTGTTTAAGTTGTTTACACTATGTTACACTATGTGTAGTGTATTGGTCCATGGACACAGCAAGATAAGTGGTGCAGTTTAAGTGGCTAAATTTGGCTTGTGTAATGAGAAAATACACATGAACTTTATTCTGTAAAAGCCACCCTGCTCACAATAAAAACTTTTAACCTCATTGTTCAATTACCACCAAAACCAGCACAGCTACACACACACACACACACACACACACACACACACACACACACGCACGCACGCACGCACGCACACACAGAGAGAGAAAGAGAGAGATAGAGAGATCTGGTAAAGAATGTGGCTCATTTTGGAATGACTGCGTTATATTGGATCACAGGGCAAAAGAGCTGTAATTGATTTAGTGGCAGGCTTGGGCGTAAAGTGTGCCAGGGCCAAATACTGTAGCACACAAATGCACTCAAAGCATCCTGTTCTATTGGCTGTGCTTTTTTATGGAGATAAAGCAAACATCTGTCAGCAATAGGTGCACCTTGAAATAGCTGAATATTATTACTAATAATGGCTGTCTGGATTTCTTTGGACATATACACTAATATAGAGTCAGGTCTGAAAGTAAAATCCACCCAGCAAACTTCAAGTTGCTTTTCAAGATTCAAAATTAAGATGCTTTATTTGTCACATACTAGGTTATACGACCAGCAGTGATGTGCTCCGTGGACTATAAAGAAATAGAAATAGAAATTACATATGTATAATATATATTTAAAAAAATAATAATAAAAAAATATATATATATATATATATATATACACATATGTACACATATACATTTTACGGTAGAGTTTTACGGTTCTGTGAGGTCCTGTTGTTTCCAAACCAGGATATCATGTTCATAGTCAGAGTGCTAGCCACAGCACCGGTGTAGAAGGTTCTCAGGACAGCTGGTAAAACAACTGAATTTCTTCAGCTGTCTGAGGTGGAACAGATGTCTGGCTTTTGAAAACTAAGCCTGGGTGTGAAAACTAATCCTGAGAGTCCACGTTAGATCCTCACTGATGTGCATTCCCAGGTACTGATGTAGAGGGGAGTGTAGACCCTCTGCTGCTTCCCGCTAAAGTACACTATCAGCTCCTTGGTCTTGTTGATGTTTATCTGGAGGCAGTTGGTCTGGCACTATGATGCCAGTTCCACCACCTCCTCCAGGTATGCAGACTCATTGTTGTTGGTGATGAGACCCATGACCGTTATCTGCAAACTTCACAATGGCGTTGGAGCTGTTTGTGGCTGTGCAGTCGTGGGTGTACAGTGAATACAATAGAGGGCTTAGGACATAGCCTGGGGGGCCTGAAAAACTCTTAAGTTCTTGTGATCATTCCCAACTGAAAAAAAGGCAGTTGAGACCCTTCAAGCCGGTGTCTCCATTCATCCAGAGTGAGTTTTATGTAATTCCTGATTTCCTGCATCGTAATTTCTTTCTGTGGGAGAGTTTTTCTAAAGTAAAAGGTTTCTCAGACTTACCTTGGCGTTGTGAGAGGATTGCCCCTACACCAATATTTGATGCATCCATCGCTACCACAAATAGCTTTATTGTATCTGGCTGCTTGAGGACAGGTACTCCTTGGTGAATCTTGTCCTCAATCTGTTGAACGCTTGTTCACTGGCTTCATTCCACTCGAGTTGGTGGGTGCCTTCACCAACCCTGAGTAAAACAGTCAGTGGAACAGCTACAGAACTAAAACCACAGATGAAGCACCTGTAAAAAATTGCAAGCCCAAAAATCTTTGTAATTGCTTTATAGTCTTGGGTCTCTCCCACTCAGCTACTGCTTTCACCTTGCTTGGATTCATCTTCACTCCTTCTGCTCCAATCACATAACCCAAAAAGTCCTGTACCTCTTTGTGGAATTCAGACTTTTCAATACAAAGGGAGCAAGGGATCATATGGGACCACCAAGTATTAATTATGTCATAATTAATTACTATATGACATAATTATGATGTTTTAACACTTTTATTTTTTCTCTCATTTGTCAGTAATTTTATCTAGTCATTTGTAAAGCAACTTAAATATATAAAATCTTATTATATAAAAAATGAAAAGCATTTGATCTGTGTATCATAATAGCACATATTACATACAATTCAATTATTATTACTTTTACATTGTTTTTTTCCATTTGTCCTACTCACCATTTACTCGATGTAGCCTGTGACCGAAGCACTGGAGCCTCATCCATTTATTTAGAAAAGCTGCCTTGATGACGTTAGATCTACTGTCTGTTGTGATGCAGACTAGTCTCTCCTCTTGCAAGCTCCAAGAGGCCAGTGCTTCCCGCCGTCCCTGGGCTATAGCTTCTCCTGTGTGGTCTTGTGGGAAGAATGACGTCTGCAAGCACCGACTCTTTATTGAAAAATCACTGTCAATATAATGAATTGTTAGGGACATGTACGGCTCTATTGTTCTGCTTGACCATAGGCTAGTCGTAGCAGTGAAATATTCAACAGCTGTGATTTCTTTCTCTATTTCCCCCCGACATTTTTCATACAGAGCAGGTAATGCCACTTTGGAGAAATAATTGTGTGAAGGGATTACATATTTCTTGTCCAGTGTTTTGATCATTTTTTGGAAGCCTTCGTTGCTCACAGTGTTTATTGAACACATGTCTTTGGCCAAATAAAAAGTTATTGCATCCGTTATTTCGCTGTGTCTTTGAGAGGTGGATGGATACAGGGTCGCACGGTGCAGGGTGGCTGTTATGGTTGTCTGGGCTGGCGCTGGACACGGACGGGGATTTGGTGGACCAGCGTTGGATTTGATCCTCATGCATTTGTGGTGTTGTGGTGTTTTTTCAGGTGGTTGAATAAGTTCGTTGTGTTGCTCTGTGGTGCTGACACAACTCGATGGCACTCTTT